>JASDQU010503895.1:0-13629 GCA_032191745.1 Picea mariana
TGGTTGGTCTTCAAACCAACGTTGGAGTTTCTCCATTCTTGATTCACCTTCCTTCTGTCCTCATCATGAATTTCATGGGATGCAGTTTCACTTTCAGGTGTCTTCTCTGTTATGAAATGTTTCAATACTTCCATGATCTCCCCTTTTAAACCATCCATCTTAGTATCCAACTTAGCTTCCATTGAATCCATCATCTCTTGTAGCTCATCTTTTGTTCTTATCTTATTTTGTAAATCATTTATGTCCCTACTCATTTATTCACCTTCATCAAGAGTCCAAGTAGGATTTTCTGGAGGCTTAGTTGGTGTAGAAGTTCATTTTTTGGGTGGCATGTTGGCCAAGTATCACTTTTGAACCTTGATTTGGAGGTGGTTCTGCTAGACAATATTTATATTGTTGTATCCCCCATGTTTTGGACCTTCTGGGTATGAAACTTTATATTATGTAGTTCTATGATATTTCTTCTTTGCAATTCCATAGGTCTGATCAAAATTGGATGTGCCAAGTGGAATTTATGGTAACTTCCCCACAACTTGCCGATTTTTGGCCTTTCCAGGAGATCTCACTTGTATAGTGTGCCCCACCCAAAATAATTGATATAAAATTTTTAAACTCACACCAGAAATACTACAGACTCTCCAAGATCCAATGAAACCAGTCCCACTCAATTTGGATACTCTAGAAAGAAGTTATGATTGTTTTACCTGGAACACCTTCTGTAGACTAGTCAATAGGACTAGTCAAATACCCTGTCTTACACAAGGTGTATCTACAAATTTAAGATGATCCATAAGATAAAAATTTTACCAAAGATACATTTCTAATTTATGTAAATATCCTCCATATTTCAAGGTTTGAAATGTTACAGAAAAGTTTTTATAGAAAATATTCCGCAATGACTCATTTCAGGATGATTCCAGAACCCTATCTTGTACAGGCTGTATATCCAAAATTATAAGGACTCAATAGCTTAATTTTGAACCCAACGTACCTTAATCCGTCTACTAACTATCCTCCAAGCCGTTCCTTCTGCAACATTGTAGAAAAAAAGTTATAGCAAAAATTTCAATGTGTCTCAGATGTAGCAGCGAAACCCCAAGACCTTGAGCTCTGATACCATATGTTAAGAACCAAACATCAATATAGCATAGAAAAACCTCAGAAAAATTACTCAACACCTTGAAAAAGAGATAATTTCATATAATAAGCCTCTTATAGGGGGAAACCTCCTTTTACCCCACTTAAATGTTCAAGTACAAAATGATTCAAAATGAAAATGTCTCCTTGGTATATATAGGAGACTAGGAGGTATAATTACAACTAGTGGCCTAAAGATGACATAAATAAAATAACATTACTAATATAATATGCCCCAATTAAGGGATAATGATCCAATATTAGGGCTTAACATATAGCATAGAGAAAGACCTCAACATCTTCATCCTTTCTTGAGAGTGCATCTGCCACAACATTTTGCTTCCCTTTTTTATAGACGATTTCAAAATCATAACCCAATATCTTGGTTACCCGTTTTTCTTTTTCTTTTGAAGATAGTATTTGTTCCAAGAAGAATTTAAGATTATCATGATCTGTTTTGACCTTGAAGTGCCTACCAATTAGGTAAGGAAGCCATTTCTTCAATGCATGTAGTATTGCCATCATTTCCTTCTCATAAATGGGTTTGTGTAAGTCCTTTCCCTTGAGTAGTCAATATTTAAAATCCAGGGGCCTTCCTTCTTTCATTAAGACAACACCAATTCCATTTCTCGAGGCATCACATTCCACAATAAATGTTTTTGTGTAGTCTAGAGTGGTGAAGACAGGAGCTTTGCTCATCACCTCTTTAAGTTGTTCAAAAGATTTAGTTGCCTCTCGAGTCCATGAAAATGCATCCTTCTTAGTTAGTTCCATTAAAGGTGTTTCTATTCTTCCATAGTGCCAAACAAACTTGTGATAGTAACCTGTGAAACCAAAAAATCCTCTAAGATTCTTCAATGTTTTGGGAATCGGCCATTCCATCATGGCCTTAATCTTGTTAGGGTCTACCTTGACACCTTCATGAGATATAATATGACCCAAATACTCTACCTCCTTCACTCAAAATAAACATTTGGATGGTTTGGAATATAGTTGTTTCTCCTTTAGTAGTTGTAGCACCTTCTCAACATGTCACACATGATCCTCCGGAGAATTTCTATAGATTAGTATATCATCAAAAAATACTAATACAAATTTTTGAAGGAAGGGCTTGAAAATGGAATTCATTAACCCTTGGAATGTTTAAGGTGCATTTGTAAGGCCAAAAGGCATGACCAAAAATTCATAATGGCCTCCATGAGTTCGAAATGTTTTTTTCTGAGATATCTTATTCCTTCATTCTAATCTGGTGATACCCTGAATGAAGATCAAGCTTTGTGAAATAGATTGCTCCATGTAGTTAATCTAACAATTCATCAATGAAGGGAATTGAAAACTTATCTTTAATAATGATCTTGTTGAGCTCTCTATAATTTGGACACATACTCGATGAGCCATCTTTCTTGAATACCATTACCACCGGTGCAGAGTAAGAACTTTGGCTAGGTATAATAATGCCAGCCTATAACATTTCTTCAACCATGTGCTCAATTTCACTCTTCTGGGCATAAGGGTATCTGTATGGCCTGAGGTTATGAGGAACACTCCCAGGAATTAGGTGAATATCATGGTCATGATTTTGAGTGGGTGGAAGACCACTGGGAATATCTTCAAATACTTTGGAATGCTTATCAATGATCCCTTTGAGATCTAGAGGAATAGATGGATTAGATGTTTGAACATATAGTGAGCATAGTTGTGAAATAGCACATTGATTCCCCTTTTTCAATAATTCTGTCATGCCATTAGAGCTTATCACCTTACTGGGATTCCTTATCATACCTCTTAACTCAATTTCTTTTCCTTCCAATGAAAATTTCATGAAAAGTTCTTGAAAATTAAAATCCATTGTTCCTAATGATTGCAGCCATTGGATTCCCAGTACAACATAATTGATAGTTCCTTCATCTGCAATCATTACTTCAAACTCTGGCACTAGATATACAAAGTAGTTGAGAGCTTTGGCTAATTTATAGTGAATGAAATTATGAGTACTGTCAGAATCAATTAGGACTATTACCTTTTTCTTTTTGATATATCCTTCGATATTGAGGGTTTAAGAAGTGTTAATTCCAACCAATGCATTACACGATATCGTGGGAGTCAACTCTTCAGACAAAATTGCTTCTACATTTTCATCTTGATATGGTTCTTGTTCTTGTTCTTGTTCTTCTTCCTCTTCACAATCTATGTAGAATAATTTCTTCTCACCACACTTATGTTCCTTACCGTAATTGTTGTCACAATTAAAGCATAAACCTTTTACTTTTCGTTCCTCCAATTGTTGAGGTGTCAACCTTGTAGGTTGAGGTGTTTTAGAAGAAGGAGCATTATTCTCTCTATAGCTATTATTATTGGTCCTTATAGTAGCCATAGACATATTTTTAATTTCAACATTTCTTGCCACCCTAAATGCATTCTCCAATGATTTGGGTTCCCAAAGGAGAACCTCATGTTGAATGTTATCCTTTAAAGTTCATATGAATACATCAATAAAGTGCTCATCTTGAATATCTATTACCTTTATATTAAAGTGCTCTGTAACTAAACCCTTTTGCTTGAGATTTATCAATTGGATAAAGAAGGTATTAATCCTCGTATCCTCATAGTGTGATATCATTTATTCCGTGAAAATTTTCCAAGTGACGAGTGATTTGCGAGAACAAAGCCATAGATACCATACAAATTGATTGGGTTCTAAATATAAAGAAGCAATTCGTACCTTTTGTGTATGTGGCACATTATGTAGATCAAAGAATTGTTCCATATGAAGTATCCATGTGATTGGGTCCTTGACATCAAACTTCCTCATATCGATCTTAGGAACGTGGTTTGTCCTCAACCAAAAGTTGGACACTGGAGTTTCTCCATTATTGATTCACCTTCCTTGTGTCCTCATCATGAATTTCATGGGATACATTTTCACTTTCAGGTGTCTTCTCTATTAGGAAATTTTTCAATCCTTCCATGATCTCCCCTTCTAAACCCTCCATCATCTCTTGTAGTTCATCTTTTGTTATTTTCTTCTTTTGTAAATCATTTATGTCCCTACACATTTCTTCACCTTCATAAATAGTACATGTAGGATTGTCTGGAGGCTTATTTAGTGTAGAAGTTCCCTTTTTGGGTGGCATGTTGGCCAAGTATCACTTTTGAACCTTGATTTTGAGGTGGTTCAGCTAGACAATATTTCTTCTTCTTTATCTCCAAATTTTTGGCCCTTCTGGGTATGAAACTTTATTTTTTGTAGTTCTCTAATGTTTCTTCACTGCAATGCCACCGGTCGGATCAAAATTGGATGTGCCAAGTGGAATTTATGGTAATTTCCCCACAACTTGTTGATTTTTGGCCTTTCCAAGAGATCTCACTTATATAGCGTGCCCCCAAAAAAATAATTAATATAAAATTCTGAAAATCGTACCAGAAATACTACAGATTGTCCACTATCCAATGCAACTGGTCTCACTCAATTTGGATACTCTAGGAAGATGTTATGATTGTTTTACCTGGAAAACCTTCTTGAGACTAGTCAATAGGACTAGTCAGATACCCTATATTCCATAGGGTGTATCTACAAATGTAAGATGACTCAGAAGCTTAACATTTTACCACAACTACCTTACTAGTTTATTTTAATATCCTCTGGAGTTCAGGGTATGAAACATTACATAAAAAATGTTATAGCGAAAATTTCGCAATGCCTCAGTTCAGGATGATTCTAGAACCCTATCTTGAATAGCCTATATCTCCGAAAGTCTAATACTTCAGGAGATAAAATTTTAACCCAACGTACCCTGATTGGTCTACTAAATATCCTCCAAGAATTTCCTTTTGAAATGTTGTAGAAAAAAAATTATAGTGAAAATTCCAAGGTGTCTCATATGTAGCAGCGAAACCCCAAGACCTTGAGCTCTGATACCATATGTTAAGAACCAACTAAAAATATAGCATAGAAAAAACTCAGAATAAGTACTCAATGCCTTGAAAAAGAGAGAAATTCAGATAATAAGACTCTTCGAGGGGGAAACCTCCTTATGCCCACATAAATGTACAATTACAAGATGATTCCAAATGAAAATGTCTCCTTGGTATATATAGGAGACTAGGAGGTATAATTACAACTAATGGAATAAAAAAGACGTAAATAAAATAACATTACTAATGTAATATGCCCCAATTAAGGGGTATTGAGCCATTATTTAGGGCTTAAAATTCCTTATCCTATTATGTCACTATTGTAAATCCTTCAATCCTAACCCAAGTTATTCTTAAGGGGCGATGTTAGGATATTTATACACTTAGGAGTTAGTTAATATCTACTTGGTCGAGTGTCTCATTAGGTAAAAGTGTGTTTCTTTAGTGTGCATTAGTATGCATTTGTAGTTAGGAAATTTGATGGGCACAATATTCTCTCGACATAGAGTGATATGATGGTTCAAATTCTTCTTGATCTTAACAACTACATTGATCTATGACTTAACACCCGATTGTTCCATGATATCTATTTAAAGAGAATGGAGAGTCATTTTATGATGATCAGTTGTGAGAAAATTTATTGTAAAATCTCTAAGTAATCTTTTTCTTTTGCATTAATAAACTACCCCAAGTGGCCACATTGGCTAGGGCCATGGATGTTTTCCTTTTGGGGTTTTACCATGTCAAAACATCAGTGTGTTGATATTTAATCTCGTTGTGTGATAGGTTACTTAAGGTGTTCATTCTCAGTTGGAATACTTGTGTTGTTGAACACAAGCTCGTAACTTCTTCAATCCTTCACCTTTTGAATCAAACATGCCTTCCATCGGTCATCAATATAGAACCCAAAAAATAATCATTGAAGGGTATAAGGAATCACATGTTGCAACAACATTAAAATCCCTACCATCTTACGTAAAAATGCACAAGTGGGAGGTCCCTCGGGATTCAAATGTGCAGCGAGTACATGTTGATTAATTGGGTTGGTTGTCATTGATGTCAACCCTTGAAGAAAGTCCAGTAGCAAATTCTGGTAGCACAAAGATTTGAGTAATGTACCCAAGATTGTTTGATGGACAATGGTATTAGTTTTGATATATTTGTAGGTAAAACTATTCTATATGGGTAATACATGTCATGCCATTTCCGGTGGTATGTGGAATGTCACATAACTCCTCATGGTTAGAGAGTTATGGCCATGTGAAGTTGGAGAACCTGCATGAGTCATCTAGAAGCCGCAAAAGGTCAAATTAGTCAAAGTGTTTGCAAAGAATAAATTATTTAAAGAATAAAGTGAAGTGATGAGTGTACTATGATTCAAAGTGGGTGCAAAAAAAATTATTTAAATAATAAAGTTAATTGACTAATTACTAAGTGGACAAGTGGTCAGAAGTGGGTTAGCCCTAAAATAAGGAAAATGGTTTAAGATGGTTAGAAGGTAAATAATAAAGTGAAGTGATGAGTGTACTATAATTCAAAGTGGATACAAAAAAAATTATTTAAATAATAAAGTTAATGGAGAAATTACTAAGTGGAAAAGTGGTTAGAAGTGGGTTAGCCCTAAAATAATAAAAGTGGGTTAATATGGTTAGAAGGTAACCCCTTGAGGAAGCTACATGAAATTATAAATAAGAGGAAAAGGTCTCTCATTTTATCACCTATTGAATATCTATTTTTTAAAAGGTTATTTGGACAGGTATTAATGATAGAGAAAAGTGCAGCAGAAACATCGTGGCCAGAAAAATGCGGAAAAAAAAATGTGGCAAAAAAATTGCAGCAGGAAAACTATGACAGAAAAATTGCAGCAGGAAAAGTGCGATAGAAAATGTGTGGTAAGAAAATCGCAGCAGGAAAACTATGAAAAAAAAATTACGGCAGGAAACGTGCGACAGAAAAAGTGGGACAGAAAAATTCAGGCATGAAAAGTGAGGCAGAAAAAGTGTGGCAGGGAAATCACGGCAAGAAAAGTGTAGTAGAAAAACCATGGCAGGAAAAGTGTGTTAGAAAAGTTGTGGCAGAAAAAGTGCAGAAGAAAAATCTAGTTGAGGGTTTTCCTTGAAAACCTGTTGGATTCCCTCTTGGAAGTTTAGGGATTGTTGTAGAATGGTTTTGAGGCAGATCTATTGAAGTATATTGTCAGTGCACTTAGTTTGATTTATTGGCATATCTTGTGGTGCATTATGAGACAAACTTGTTATTGGTATTGGTATATGATTGGCTTATGAATGATACATCCTTGAGGCTACATAAATGTGAGGTTATGGAACATGGTTTGATCTAAGGGTTTATGGTATTTGGTTATGGATAGCATGATGTATTGCTACAGAACTTTTGATGGTTATATAGGTATATGTATTTGGTATATGGTTGAGGTACATGTTGGGTACATAGTTGAGACAAGTAGTTGATGAGTTGGCACATGCATGAAGTATATAGTTGATGATGTTGGTACATCTTGATGATTCATAGTTTATGTGTATTTGATGCATGATTGGTACATATTTGGTGCATGGTTGATGCACTCGTTAATGGTACAGATTGAGGTACATGTTGGTGCATGGTTGATGCACTTGTTTATGGTACATGTTGATTACAAGTTGTTTGGACAGGTTATTTGTACAGGTTTGGTGCATGGTTGATGCCTTTATTTATGGTACAGGTTGAGGTACAAGTTGATGTATGGTACATGTCAGCACAGGTTATTGGTACAGGTTGTTACAAGTTGATTGAAGGTTGATTAGTACATGTTTACAACAATATATCTCATAGTGATAGTGTGACAATGGTTCCATCATTATACTTCTGCGTCAGAGAGGTTGGACGAGGAAAGGACATGTGGTTTTAACCACATTTTGGTTGTAGTTGTAGAACATAGGGGGTTATATCCTCCTTCTGGTTGTAGCTAGAGAATTAAGGAGTTGGAGCTTCCCTCGGGTTGTAGTCTGAGAAACTAGGGGTTTGTAGCCACCTTCTAGTTGTAGCCAGAGAATTGGGGAGTTGGAGATTCCTTCAGGTTGTAGCCTGAGATACTAGGGGGTTGGAGCCTTCGTCCAGTTGCAGCTAGAAAAAAAAAGAATTTGGTGCTTATAATGAATGTAATTCTTAAAGACATATAAGAAAAAGGATTTTGTGGTTTTCTTCTGCTTTGGGTTTCCACGTAAAACACTAGTGTAATGTGTATGTGTGTGATTTTTCATTTGTTCATTGTTCATTTACTCAACAACTATTGGATGATAATGCTACAATGATATAACACTTGCATTTTATGGAATAAAAATGATTAAATTTCTTTATTATTGATTCACCCCTCTTCTCAGTAATCCAATAATTGGTATCAGAGCAGGTTCCTTCAGGAAACCATTTAACCACTGGAAGGAGATCATGGATTGTTATGATAATGGAGTACCAATGTTTAATGGTCAGAATGGTTTAAAGTATGAGATGTGGAGAAAAAGGACGAAAATATTTTTATAGGAACATGGACATTATATTTGGCTATTCGTTGTTATAGGATATGATAGTTCAAAAAGGGAAAAGATTTCAACGAAGAAGGAATTGAAGAAGAATAAAAAAATAGCAATGTATTTCTTCTAGGAAGGATTACCTAATCTAGTAAGAGAAAAGGTTGGTAAATGTTCATCAACCAAAGAAATTTGGGATAAGTTAAATGACATATATTCTTCACCCATCCCAGATTCAGAAAATGCCAAATAAGATGCAGATACACATCAAGAAGAATTATGTTCACCATGTCAAACAAATTCAGAAGATGAAGAGTACATAATCACCAGAGGTATGTTGTTTTTCTTTAATTGTGAAAAAAGCGGACATCTTGAAATAGAATTTCATGAAGGAAATGAGACAAAAAAACTAATTAAGGAAGACAATTATGAAGCAGAATTGGTTAGTTCTTTAGATGAACTAAGAGAAGAAAACACGTCACTCAAGAAAGAGTTGATGAAACAAAAGGAAAGTGTTCATGTTTTTTAATAAGCCCAACATGTCATCAAGAACTTAAGAACTTAACTATAAGAATCCATAAAAATCGAAGAAAATATTGAATATCAAAAACAATATTTGGAAGCCAACATAGAAGCGCATAAGGAAGAAGCAAAAATGAGCGAGAAGATATTGACATATCATCTTAAGGAAAGAATTAGCGATCTAAACCAGCTTGAGGAAGAGTTTGGTCAAGAAGAGAAAGGACTTGAAGAAGAAATAATCACATTAAAAATTTGTCTTGAAGAAGTGAAAAGAACAGAAGAAGTCATGAAGTATGAGATAATGAAGAAAGAAGAAGAGGTTGAGAAGCTTGAAGAAGAAGTTGTCACATTGAGAAGTAAAATCATCAAGCTCAACAAGAACGTTGAAGAGACAGAAACATCCACATCCGTTATAGAGAATGAATATAAGCACTCTAGATTGCTAGAAAATAAGAACGAAGAAAATAGAAAGAGTTATGTAGAAGTACTCAAAGGAAGGAATCATGTTCAACGAGAATCTAAGAAAACTATTTAAGATACATCTTCAAGAAGACCACCCATCTTCAAGCCACAAAGAAGCTTCAATCATGATCATGATCAGTCTAGGAAAAAATTCAGAAGGACTACGCCACAAAGAATATCATTCACTCCCAGGTATGCAAATTTCTTTTATGGTCATTGTTTTTATTGTACTAACTATGGACATAAGGTTGCAGATTGCAGGGATTATAAAATAAATTTTCAAGAAAGAAATGCCTATGTGGCCCCATGTAACATTGAATGTTACAAATGTCATAACTATGGACACATAGCTAGTTATTGTAGAAGCATGATCGATACTTCCATGAAAGAGAACAATGATATCATATGTAAGAAAGTATGGATAAGAAAACATGAAGAACAGGTGAACAAATACTAGGACCCAGAGATCACAAGATTGACAATAAAATGAGATGAATAAAATTCTATAGAGAAAAATAAAGATGTCAGATACAAAAAGGTTTGGAAAACAACTGAAATAAAAGAAGGATAGATAAATAAGGAACATGTTCAAGAGATTATAATTTCTGGCATTGTAGTAAAAGATGAATCCACAAACATAAAGAAAGAAATCAAACCTCAGAGAGATGATGAATCTACCAATGAAAATGATTATTAATACACATCAGAGAAGGAATTGTTCTGAGCTATCTTTCTTAGAGACTCCCAAGTAACATGAATATTAGATAGGGGGAGTTTATGCGATAGCTATGACAGACCAAAGAACCATCATTCGAGCAACTTGCATAGTTTGAATATATAGCACCAGAGCGATCAGTTAGTAGAAGTAAAATTAGTTGTAGTAGTGAATACTTCAAGATAGTACAATGATAAATGGGTCAACATTATGGACAGTTGTGCAGTAGATTATTGGACGGTATGGATGGAGATGGATTCATAAGAACACTTATAGGTTTGGAAATATATATGACAGTGGATGAGAGCATCGATTCATAGATTGGTTCAGAGAGTGGATTTGAGACAAAGGAACATTATCATAATGGATGATAATTACACAGGAAATGGCTCGAACAACGCTAATGGATTCAAAATTGATAGATATTGTTTGGACACATGCAGTGCATACAAAAATTCACATTCAAAATAGAGTAATTCTCAGAAAAAACAATAACAAAACTCCCTATGAGCTATGGAAATGAAGACCAACAAATTTGAAGCACTTCAGAGTATTTGGAAGAAAATTCTACACCAAAAGAGAAGATGGAAGAATGGGAAATTTTGAATCTCATGGGACAAAGGAGTACTTGTTGGTTACTCAAGTACAAGGAAATCATACAAGTGTTACAATCTAAAATTGAATAATGTTGTGGAAGTCATCAATGTAACAATTGATGAAATAGGTGGACAAGAATTAAAGGAAGAAGAAAATGAATCAGTGGATAAACTTTATGAACAAGAAGCAGAATATGAAGAAGTCTACATCGAACAACCAGAAGGATTTTCATTGTCACAGAATGCAGATTACGTGTGCAAATTGAAGAAGGCCTTGTATGGTCTAAAACAGGCTCCTAGAGCATGGTACTCTAGACTGGATAAATATCTACAATAGGAAGGGTTCAGAAAAGGAAGTGAAAACAACAACCTCTACATCAAGCTAACTCAAGATAGTATTTTATTAATTGAATTTTATGTTGATGATATTATTTTTGGAAGTAATGATGATAGATTAAGCCAAAAATTTGCAAAGGATATGTAGAATGAATTTGAAATGTCATTACTCAGAGAAATACCCTTATTTCTGGGTCTTCAGATATGTCAAAGAAACCAAGGAATTTTTATTTCTCGAACTAAGTATATCAAAGAAATGCTAAAGAGGTTCAGAATGGAAGATTACAAACTAGTTACCACTCCTATGAAAACTAGTTGCAAGTTCAACAAAGATGATGATTCAAAGTCTATAGAATAGAGTAATACAGGTAAATGATTGGTTTCTTACTATATGTGACATCATCCATACCATATGTAATGCAGGCAATTGGACAGGTGGCATGATTTCAAGAAACACCAAAGAAATCACATGTCGTAGAAGTGAAGAGGATTTTAATATATCTCAAAGGAACATAAGAGTTTGGATTATGGTATCTAAAAGGAAAGGATCTATCACTTATTGCCTACATAGATGCAAATTGGAAAGGTTGCATTGATGTTCAACTAAGAACCAGTGGAGAAACATTCTACTTGGGTGGGTGTTTAGTATCATGGCTAAGCAGGAAAAAATCATCAGTATCCTTATCTACAACCGAAGAAAAATATATTGCAGCAAAAACATGTTGTACATAGGTTCTATGGACGAAACAAACTCAGAAATATATATAGGTTGATTATGATGAGCCCATTCCAATCTATTGAGATAATACAAGCACCATAAATATCTCAAAGAACCCGATGATACACTCCAAGACAAAGCACATTCCAATCAAATATCACTTTGTACGGGAACAGGTTGTAGAGAAGAACATCATAGTTGAATATGTGGGCAGAAAAGAACAAGTGGCTGACATATTTACAAAACCTCTTCCACGGGAAGCCTTTGAGTATCTTTGCCAGAGACTCGGAGTAATTTCTACTCCAAAATGAATGATTTTGAATGGTTATCTTGTATGTCTTAGATTTACAGGAGGAAGCACCATAAAGAGGACAATTCAGGTCAGGAGATCAGTTTCAGGAAGAGTTCAGTCAAGCAGAGTATCCCCGAGGATAGTTTAGTTAGGGGGATTAGGCCCAGATGAAAATATACATTTTTCATTAATGACAAAGGGGGAGAGATTTATGAGATGTAAAGCATAGAGGCATGGTTCCACGGAGAGCAATGGTCACAAGAAGAGCATGAGTGATATGAATTTAGTATTGCATGACATGAATTCAGTATTGCATCAAAGTGTTTCCATCAATGTCAAAGGGGGAGATTGTTGATTAATTGGGTTGGTAGCAAATTTTGGTAGCACAAAGGTTTGGGTAATGGACCCAATTTTGTTTGATGGATAATTGTATGCGTTTTGATATATTTGTAGGTAAAAATATTCTAGACGGATATTACATGTCATGCCATTTCCGGTGGTATGTGGAACGTCACATAACTCCTCACGGTTAGAGAGTTATTGCCATGTGAAGTTAGAGAACCCTCATGAGCCATCTAGAAGCCCCAAAAGGTCAAAGTAGTCAAAGTTTTTACAAAGAAGAAATTATTTAAATAATAAAGTGAAGTGATGAGTGTACTATAAGTCAAAGTGGATACAAAAGAAATTATTTAAATAGTAAAGTTAAGTGAGAAATTACTAAGTGGACAAGTGGTTACAAGTGGGTTAGCCCTAAAATAAGGAAAGTGGTTTAATATGGTTAGAAGGTAAATAATAAAGTGAAGTGATGAGTGTACTATAAGTCAACGTGGATACAAAATAAATTATTTAAATAATAAATTTAATAGAGAAATTACTAAGTGGAAAAGTGGTTAGAAGTGGGTTAGCCCTAAAATAAGGAAAGTGGGTTAAGATGGTTAGAAGGCAACCCCTTGAGGAAGCTACATGAAAGTATAAATAAGAGGAAAAGGTCTCTCATTTAATCACCTATTGAATATCATTGAATATATATTTTGTGAAAGGTTATTTGGGTAGATATTATTGATAGAAAAAAGTGTGGCAGAAAAAGTGCGGCAAGAAAAGTGTGGCAGAAAAAGTGAGGCAGGAAAATCACGGAAGAAAAAGTGCAGCAAGAAAAGTGCAACAGAAAAGGTTCAGCAGGAAATGTGTGGCAAAAAAATTGCAGCAAGAATATCACAGCAAGTAAACTGCAAAAAAAAAGTGCAACAGGAAAAGTGAAGTAGAAAAATCGTGGAAGAAAAACAGCTGTAGAAAAAGTGCGGTAGGAAAAGTGCGGAAGAAAAAACACTACAAAAAAAGTGTGATAGGAATAGTGCGGCAGAAAAGCCGCGATAGAAAAACCACGGAAAAAAAAATCACGACAATAGAATGCTATA
>JASDQU010503895.1:29763-65030 GCA_032191745.1 Picea mariana
CCACTTTGCCTCTGCATACGATTAAGATGAGTAGCATTGAAGTGATGATAGGCACAGATGGTGTGTTTCATAAGGATTGCTCAACAGTTATTCAACTATTAGAATAGCAACGGTATTCTACGCCTGCGCTCATGCATGCTTGAGTAAGATTGTGACCAGGATTCCTCACTCAGATCATAGGTTGTGCCCTAGTTAATGTATTTATATCTTTGCCAATACGATATGTCCACTGTAAACCAATTAAATTATGATTTCCTTCCAAATTTTTGCTTGTGCGATATTTTTATATCACCATTTTTTTATAAATCACCCACACAGGACATGATTTCTCTACATTACGGCCCAGATTTTAAATTTCTTATGGCAATATCATCATTTAAAAATTCTTCGTTTAACTTTCAAACCTCATCAACCTCGTACACTGTCACCCGGCAACTATCAAACTTTATTACCTTCGCCTCTGCATGGTGCATTTCGCCTCTCTTCCTTTCTATTGACACCCTCCCTCGACGGGCCATATGTTTTGGCTGTCTGGGCCCTTATCTCTGCCAGACACGTCTTTTCCAGCATGTGCTTGTAATTGGCCCTTGATTTTTGGCATGCACTCCCAGTGCTAATTTTCTCGTTGTTAACATTTATGTTTTCCTTGGCTTCTTGGTTAGACCTTTAGTTCCACGATTACTTCAAATCTAAACTGGTTTAGTATTGTGTAACACGTTGTATTGGATACCGTTGTTGCAACTTGAGAAGGTAATGTCATTAATTATTGTCTTGAACTACGTAAGGGTATTGTTAAAGAAAATAAAAGATAGGGGCTGTAAATTTTAGTGCTCTTCCTAACATGTGAATTATAAAGCTTTGATCGCAAGGTTAATGGTAGGGTTTTGGAAATATAAAATAAATTAGAAATGTGATGACTTTGATAAGCCTATGGTGGATATAATAGGTAAATTCCATGTTATAGTAATGTATCGAGTAGTAAAATGTAAATGTAGTGTAGTGGCAAATAAAACAAGTGTAAATATTATTGTGGATAACCCCTAAGACGTAACGTGATCGATATTTATTTGCAAGGTTATGATAATATAAAATGAATGTATGCTTAGGGTAATGTTAATGCTAATGTTATTTTGTTTTATGGTAATGATTAATGTAATGTAATGCTTAATGTTAATGCTTATGGTAAAGTTAATGTTAATGTTATTTTGTTTTATGGTAATGATAATGTAATGAAACGTTTAATGTTAATGCTAATGGTTATGGAACTGTTAATGTGGATGTTGTTATCGTTTTATGGTAAATTTAAGGTAATTGTTATAGATAACATATGAGATGTAATGTGATGGACATTTTTTTATTTATTGTAAAATAAAATGAAAAATGGTTGTTATTTTATGGTAGTGAGGATGAAATTAATTATCATTGATAGCAGAAAAAATATAATGTCCTGAACTAAGTCCATTAAGTTATTATGATTTAGTAAATGGGAATTTGCAATTAATTGAAAATGCCTTATTAATTGGAAATGGAATTTAATTGGATTTGCTATTAATTGGATTTGCAATTAATTGAATTTGTAATTAATTGACTTGCGCCTCCGTAGAGGATGTGGTTGTTCTTTTACTATTGTTGTACTTGGATGTATACATTTTAATGCTTGGTTTGCTTGTGTCGAGCAGGATGTAGACAACTCCATGTTCCTCAGAACAGTCGCCAGCCCTGAGACCTTAAATGGTTAAAATCGATGGGAACCTAGGCTTAAGCATTGCTTATGTGTCTTGGAGGTCCTAACCATTGCAGGGCAGGATGGGCGGGTAGTCAATCTTTTTATTTGGTCGGTTGATTGTTATTCTTACTGGCAGATGTTGATGTGTGTCTTAGATATTTATGTTGATACCATAGTTTCATGCATCATGATGCGTCATCATGTGGCGACGCAGAGTATAATTTCTTGTTACCCTTGTACACACACACAAAAAATAAAAAAAATAAAAAAAAAATTCACTTGTTATAAGAGGTTTGTCGGCGTAACTATGAGGATCGTTACACAGGTTGTTTGGACAAGTTATTGTGATAGGTTATTTGTACAGGTTTGGTGCATGGTTGACGCATTTGTTTAAGGTATAGTTTGAGGTAAATGTTGATGTATGGCACATGTTACCACAATTTATTGGTACAAGTTTTTACAGTTTGATTAGAATTTTATTGGTATAGTTTTACAACAGTATATATCACAGCGATAGTATGAAAATGGTTCCATCATTCTATTTATACATCAAGGAGGTTGGACGGGGCAAGGAAAGGTGGTTGTATCGACCTTCAACTTGTAGCCTGAGAACATAGGGGGTTTTATCCTCCTTCTGGTTGTATCAAGAGAATTGGGGATTTGGAGCTTCCCTCAGGTTGTAACCTGAGAAACTAGGGGTTTGTATCCTCCTTCTATTTATAGCTAGAGAATTGAGGAGTTGGAGCTTCCTTCAGGTTGTAGCCTGAGAAAATATGGGGTTGGAGCCTTCTTCCAGTTGCAGCTAGAAAACAAAAGAAGTTGGTGCTTCCAATGAATGTAATTATTAAACACATATAAGAAAAATCATTATGTTGTTTTTTCCCGCTTTGGGTTTCCACGTAAAACACTAGTGTACTGTGGATGTGTGTGATTGCTTATTTTTTTATTCTTTATTTACTATGAAACTATTGGATGATAATTCTACATTGATATAACACTTTCATTTTATGGTGAAAAAGGATTAAATTGCTCTATTATTGATTCACCCCCGGTATGAGTAATCCAACAATGTAGCCAACAGAAAATCCATGAAGCAGATAAATTACAATAGGACTCAACATTAGCATTTTATTCTATCTTATTTTTCTCATTATCATTTTTTAATAACCTGAGTGAGGCCATAATAGAATATTTTTGTATTTTTTCGCACTCTGCTCTTTCTTGGGACAAGAAAATAATTGAGGATATGGGATATGTTGTAGGCGCTAATTGGCCCCACCAACTAGACTTGGAAGTTGACTAACCACGTCGAATGTAGTAGTCATTTAGGAATTCGTTTGAATAGACAATTAGAATTGACCAACCACTTAAGGATTTTAACCAACTAGTAATTGTACATCACACACACACACATATGCTATCATGTAATGGAAGGAGAGGAAGAGGTTGTTTTGGACTAGTATATAATAAAAGCTATTGATGGTTCTCCCCCATTTCTGTATGTTCTTATATATGTCTGTGTGCTCTTATATATAATGTTTTGGTGTGTAATGCTTTGTGTAAATATCTACTGGTAACCTTCTCATCCTTTCCCTTAGACTACAACAATGCCTTTTTTTATGCATGCTTGAGTTCAGAACAACTGACAATGGAACCAATGTTGTATTTTGATGGAAAGTATAAGAAGGGTACCAATATATCCTTACATAGAGAAACACACACATTACAACATCATATAGAATAATACATAGAAATACAGACATACATGAAAGGTGTTAGAGAGCCATCAAATAATTTTCTTATATTCAAAATGACCTCTTACATTCCATTACATAGCCATGTATATATGTGTGTGATATCATGTTACAAGTTAGTTACATTCTTTAATTTTCTAGTCGATCGACACTAACTACCCATTCGACTCAATCTTCTAACCGAGTACTACAATTAACTTGGCTAGTCGAATGGAAGGTATTGTTGGTAGGACCGAATAGCCCCTATGACAGGGCCTTTTTTCGGTTGTCATTTTCCCATGAGACCAAGTAAATTTTAGGGTGACAGGGTCTACTTTCTTTTCCTTTTCTCTAAGTATACCTCATGTGCCTTGTTAGTGCCATTAGGAACCATGCCACTTCCAAATGTGGAGAGGATTATATGTGGGATAGTTGTTTTTCCAAGCACCATAAGTGTTCTAACATACTCAGCTAGGTGGTTTTCCCAAGCCTTTAAGTCGTGCAAAGGAAATTAAATAATCTCGCATGGCGAGGGAGAAACCGTTGATTGCATTGTGGAGAAATAATAACAAGTGTGAAAGTCCATGATGTGAATGCATTGTGGAATCTTGATATTTGGGATTGAATGCATCATGATCACACCTATCAATATATCAATCCTTGATAATGTAACTTTTATATAATCCTTTATCCCATGGTCTTAGCACGTGGACACCTATTTATCCCCTCGACAATACAAATAACGTTTGATAGCCTTTGATAAGCACTCTTATAGGCTGTGATAAGCTCCTTTTAATGAAATTTAAGCACCTATGGGATTATAAATCCCCTTTTCCTAAAATATTTAACCCTTATGATTATTTCATGCACATAAAACACTTTATGTATAACCCCCTTCCTTAGAAACCTTAGAAATTAGTCCACTAACTATCCACTTTTCTGATTGCTATTTAAAAAAATGATATTATACTAACAAAACTAGTATAATATTACATTATATGTGGTTTCTCTAATGTTTTATGCTTAAGTACATTACAAGTATTTTCAAATCTCTTTCTTAGGTAGAAAAAGGAGATTTATTTTTCTCTTTGCAATTTTTTGACAAAAAAAGATGGGAGTATTCAAGTCGATTTATAAAGAAAACTATTCATAATTTGACGAAACAAACTACATATCCAAGTTCCTCTAAAAAAATACCAATTTCTTTAAAAAAAATCATTGAAACAATGTCAAGGAAGCAAACTCATCGCTAATTTAAAATTAGCCTTTTTTTAGAAAAAATTTGGGTGACATCCATGCAGTTTGCAGTTTGGATATCTTTTGATAAAGTGCATAGATTTCATAGAATCTATGGAGTTTAATAGTTGGATTCATAATAATCAATCCAAAAGGTATAAAATAAGTTTTTCTCATTTTACCTTTTCAAATTCCAACTCTACCTTAATAGGTAATTTATTTTTGAGTGATTGTGGATCTCTTTCTTGGGTTAGTGAGATCCTAAATTTGTGCAACCCTTTTAAGATACATTTTCTATCATATTTAAATAGTAGAGTAAAATAATTGTTAGTGGCTAAAATTGAAATTAGCGAAGAATACACAAAGTAAATACAAGTGGAATCACATTGGAAAGCCTTATAACATGTTTTTGTATCCCTTTGAGTAGTATCACATAAGAGAGTACCTATATATGGAGTCTCACTTCCACGTACCCTTAGGTATATATAAAGTACCATAGGTATACCTGAAACCATCTTTAGATAAATTATTGGTGGTCTTGTTGCTATAGTACACTAAGAACAACACTGAGGGAGATCATTGTCTAGTAGTTGGGTACTTGAGTAATATGGATAAGGGAACACTTGAACCTCCTTATTTAGTCCCCAAGATATTTTCTTGAGTTATCCTATTGGAACCCATACATATATTATGGAGCTATATCACTTGACATTCCCTTCTCCTCAGGTCATTATAACCTTTTTCAGTGAGCTCACTCATAGTGGATCCCTATAAACCACCTCATACCAAAACCATAGACATTATCACCATCGATTCTATTGCCAGTAAGTTGGAAAAAATAGAAGCTCAATACATGATTATTAATGTTCATCTTCAAAATATTTAGTGGAACATAAATGGTTGGGATTATAATTTGGATGATAAGTTGGATCAAAAGTTGCATAAAAAAAGTCAACAAATCCTAGTCAAGTTGGACTATATGTTGAACATGAAGTTGGTGCTCATGTTAGTTTGATGCATACCAAAAGAAGACCCCTAAAATGAAAAATAAATTAAAACACACCAAGAGGACAATTCTAACTCAGGACTATTTAGCCACTAACCCTCTTTGGGTCCTCATGGAAATAAACCAATGCGCAATAACACATGGCACTTTTTTTTTGAAGTGGACCTTGACAAGGTTGATGAATTTTACCTTTCAAGATGGACCACCTAGATGTATCATTAATTTTCCCTCCACAGAATTATTGACGACATGATGAAACTTAGGGTGGGGGTCGGTGTATCTAGATCCAAAATGATGTCAATGGTGGGAATGGCATAAAACATCTTGTAGTCCACATCACCTAGAGTTAATTTGTTAAAGTTATCCATGTGCATTTTAGAGAGATACTCACTATTTAGAGTGTCTTACCAATTTATGAAAAACATGATAAGCCACATAATTTATGTCACCCTTTAAGAAATTAATCATGTGTACAAAGAACTTAACGAATTATTTATATATATAGTTTTTCATAGAATTTTTTATGGCCTCAAGGAGGATATTTGAGTACAAGTCAAAATGAAACATATGGCTACCTAGTGGAAAGTGTCTGAAAGGGATATAGAAAAAAATATAGTGATCAATGGAAAAACAAAAACACACTTTTTCATTCGCCTCACTCACCATCCCTAGGTTAATTCTCCAATCACAACACGTCATCCCTCCAAAATAGAAATGTTGTCTATAGTAGAAATGGATGACCACCAAATATGTGGGCTCTACTATAATTGTGATGAAAAATATTCTCTAAGTAATAGGTGTAAATAACAAAAAATGTTTGAAATTGATATAACCACTCCAACCTTGAAATAAAACATAACTATCGAAGAGACACCAGACTTATCAATTGAATAACTCAACACTACTACTTAGGTAGTTATCGAACCTCCATTCTTTTAGGAAGAGATCGTAATATCCATACATGCATTATTAGGCATTTCAACTCCACAAAAATCAAAACTTACAAGTGACATCAAACACTGACAGGTCATAGTCATGGTTGATAGTTGCAGTACTCACAATTGCATTCAAAAGAGAGGAAGAAAAAACCCATTGTTTTTTACACCTAGTGCACAAATTCCAAATCATGATCACCAATGGAGTTATGATTAAATGTGGGGGAACATATGATAATTTTAAACTATATATGAATGAACATCAACTCAAAACCCATATATTTTCTGTCAATATGGGTGGTTGAGATATAGTGTTGGGTAGATAATGGATACACATTTTGGGACCAATCATCATCGATTTCAAGGAACGATATATAATTTTAACTAAACAGAGTCATGTACACACCCTTTGAGCGATTTATTCAAGCCCATAGCCATCTGTTTTCATGTCCCTGAGCAGCTGGTATCACTTTTTCATTTATTTAAAAGCATAATACAATTTTCATATTACATTGCTTGGCCATAGCCACATTCCATATCTAGATTATGAATTAAATAAATTTGGGCTGATAGAGGGGATGTTACAAGCCCACATGGATGGCAATGTGGCACTTGTGTGAGGTTGAGGTGACGCCTAGTTGAGTCACATGTCTTCTATATAGAGTGATTCATCATCGTTTCCATTATACAGAGGTGGACTTTTGTCTAGGTGTCAATCTCCCATGAGACCATGTAAATATCATGGTATCAAGGCCATTTGTCTTGTCCATTACTTTCAATATACCTCACATTCCTTGTTGGTACCATTAGGAAACATGTCACTTCCAACTATGAAAAGTCTTATATGTGGGGTAGTATTTTTCCAAATACCATGAGAAATCTCCCATGTTATGCTAGGAATTTTTCCCAATCATTTATGTGATGAAAATACAACAAAATAATGTTTTGTGGCAAGAGAGAAATCACTCATCACATCGTGGATAAATATGAAAAAGAGTACAAGTCCATGATGAGAAATTCATCATGAACCATTGATCTTTGGGATCAAGTGCCATGATCACAACTATTGATCCATCGATACTCGTTAGTGAAACTTTTATATAATCCTTTAGCCCATGGTATTAACATATGGGCACCTATTTATCCCCTCGAAAGTACACATAACGCTTTATAGCCTATGATAATCCCTCTTCTAGGTCGCCATAAGCCCCTTTTAATAAAATTTAAGAACCTATGGCCTTATAAATTGCCTTTCCCTCAAATATTTATCCCCTAGGGTTATTTATTCTACATAAAATACCTTAGGTATACCCCCTTCCTTAGAATCCTTAAAACTTAATCCATTAACTATCCACCATTCTAACCGTTATTAAAAAATATGGTACTTTACTAATAGAACTAGTATAATATTAAATTATATGTGGTTTCTCTAAAGTTCTAGGCCTAAGTACATTACAAGTGGTTTCAAAGATCTTTCATGGGATGAAAAAAGAGGTTTCCTTTTCTTTTTACAATTTTTTTATGAAGAAACAATAATTGCATTCATGTCAATTTATAAAGAAAATTATTCATAATTTGAAGAAACCAACTATATATCTGAGTTCCCCTAAAAAATATACCAATTTATTTTAAGAAAAAACATCTGAAACAATGTCAAGGAAGCATATTTATCACTAAATTAAAATTATCCCTTTTTAGGGTTTTTTCAGTGATGGTCTTGCAGTTTGGATATATTTTGATAGAGTTCACATATTTCACTCAAAACAATACCAATAGATCCATATAATCTATGAAATTTCGTAATTGGATTCATATTAACCAATCCAATAAGTATAATAGAAGTTATGCTCATTTTTCCTTTTCAACTTCAAACCCTACCTTAAAAACTAAGTTATTTTTTGGTGATTTTAGATCTTTTTATTGGGTTAGTGAGCTCCTAAATTTTTGAAAAATTTATAAGCGACATGTTCTATGACATTCAATAATAAAGTGATATATTGTTCAGTGGGTAAAATGTAAATTAGGGAAGAGTACACACAAGAAATACAAGTGGAATTACATTATTGGAAACCATTATAACATTTGTTGGTAGCCAATTTAGTAGTATCACATCAGACAATTAATGTAAATGGAATCAAACTTCCATTTACCCTTGGGTATATATAAATTACTCTAAGTATATCAAAAAACATCTTTAGTAAAATAATCGTCGGTCTTTTTGCTATAGTAGACTAAGAAAAACACTTAGGGAGATCACTCCCTAGTACCTGGCTAGTCGAGTAGTATGGCTAAGGGCACACTTGATCCTCCTTAGTTATTCCCTAAGATATTTTATTGATTTCTACTATTGGAACCCTGTTGACCAGAGTTTATGACGCACCATCAACGGGAAGGTAAAATCTGATACGGGGTTGTCTATTTAACCCAATCTGTCTGGTATAACCTATCCTGATGGGTTTTATGGCTCTGTTAGCCAACTAAGATCCTAAAACAACTAAACGATGAAGACTAACTTAAGATACAACTCTAACAACCAACACTTTAATTACAAATTCTTAACTAACAGTGCTTATGTACAATAGCTATATACAATTTACAAGGTTTAAGCAAAGCCTTGTGAAAATAATTATTTTCAACGAATGGATCAAAATAAGAAAATAAAGGAAGTTTTATTTGTAATATAAATGAAAAACTAATAAACAATGATTGAATAAGATTGTAAATGATAAAACGATAATGGTCAAAGAATTTAACGTTTAAATTATGCAATCATTATTCATTCGCAAATAAACAAATTAAATAAAATATAAACTAACTAACCTGATGTTGATCAACAGTACTAAGCTAGATTCATCTCTATGTATTTGTATAAGCTCCTCTTAACCTGTGTCAAGTGTAAACCTATGACAAAGGAAAGCATAATACTTCCTGAAGAAACTCAAAGAAGTCTTTTATATTCTGGAACGAGTTTATGATGACAGATAGACAATGGATTATATATCATGTGACTTTAGAATGTCCAAATAACTGAAAATGAAAGAAATTTTAATCCTTGGTAAATGATATTACCATCTATCTAGTGTCAGACGTAAACTCAAAATACTTGAATAGATGATCAGCCAAAGATATTAAAGGAACCAAAATATAATGAACCATATAAATGAAAACATAAAATGAAAAGTTATATGCATAATAATCTAAAACTAGCTGAATACAAATAAAGTTTCATAGTAAGAAATTATATGAGAAACAATATTAACATTGCAAAATCTACAAAAGGATAAAATCCAAAGAGTAAATTCTATCCCATATAGATTCAGTATAATAAGTTCATCGTAAGGTCCAAAAGGAATTTTTTGGGAAAATAGACTCTTAAAGATTGAAAACATTAATACATAATTGATAGCAATTAACCATGTATTGATAAAACAGACTAAAGCTAATTAAATTAATGCGTAATCAATTACTCAAAGAATATGAAGATATTATAATGAAAACAAAACCATTTTACTCATAGGACAAAAACCATTAAGCAACCTGGAATTCCATATTCTTCTTTGAAAATACTTGTCCATTCTCCCAAATATTCCAACCATCCGTTAGTCCATTTGAAAAGAAAAAAAGTATACAAAAGATATAATATACAAAAAAGAAAGGATAAAAATCCTCCTCTCAATTTCCTGGAGCCCCTTGGATCTGAACTTTATCATATATTTATACAATGAATGAACAGTTTGGGCGTCACTAATAATTTCCACCACCTAAAATTTGCCTTGTAAAGAGACACAAATATCTCTCAAATCGTTCATTTGTTTTGGAAAAGTCCCTACTGTAAGATAAATGGGTCCATTCCGTAGATGGCTTTTCAACCGTATCTTCAAATTCCTTATGGTTTGTCTGAAACACGTCCTACAAAATTGTTTGTATGTTCTTGAACGCATTTCCAAATCTTATCTGTTGTTGCTCATAAATTTTTGCAGCAATCCAATATTATTTTTGGATCAATTATCTTGAACGTATTTAGATACTAAAATCAATCCATGTTCAGATCCGTACCAAATAACTGATAATAGAAACCTGTGAAACAAAAAGAAACCAAATTACTAACCTAAAAAATGTGAATAAAACAAAATCTAGAACAATAAAATTAATATGAATTTAAACTAACTATAAGTTTTAAACAAACACTGTTTATATTTTCCTTTCAAATATGATCTTAAAATTCTAGAAGCTTCAAGTTGATGGAGAGGAGAAAAATATTAATTTTGGGTTTTCAGAAAATCAAACAAATGAGAGATAATTCTTTATTTTATTTCATTTTATTTTGAAATGAGATGCAAAATGACAAAAGAATTTAATTAATTAAACCTACCAAATGATTATTTGAAAATGATTGTTAATGAGAAAAACACGAAAACATAATCATAATTTATACGAAAGTAAACAATTGATAAAAATTAATGTTTTCGTTTAAATTAAAATTTCTATGTTCGCCTCTCCCTCATTCAAAATTGATCAAATGTGAAAAAATGTCATAGAAACGATGGGTCGCAATAATATTTATTCCTATAAAATCATTGTTATTAATCCATGTCTTCAACCAAGACATTCTCATAGCAGATAAATTCAATAAGGAAGAGGTAGTAACAAACTCCCAAATTATGAAGCTCGTCCATCAACATCAAAACTCTGTAGAAAGAAAAATAGAATGGCATTTGAATTTCATGAAACTCAAGCCAAACAAAAGAAAAGAATATAAACTCAAACCAACCTCGAAACAAAGAAAACCAATACCAATCCAATCAAGTCAAAGGGAAAAAAATGAAGAATCCAAGTAAAATTTCAAGGGACCCTAGATCTTGATTAAAAATAAATAACGGGGTTATTGGGGCCCAACAAACCCACACATATTTCATAGATATATATCACTTGACAATCTCTTATCCTCGTGGTCTTATAAAAATTTTCAGTGATCTCACTCATGGTGGATCCCTATAAACCACCTCACACCAACAACACAAACACTATGACCACCTCCTCTAATGCTAGTAAGTTGGAAAAACTAGAAGATCAATACATGATTCTTAATGGTTGTAGGATCTCCATTTTGACAACACTCTTACCTTAACTTACCTTCTATCTTGGTGAATTTGACCTCTGACCTATGCACAATTTGTCTATTTCTTCACCAATATACCTTGTGGCCTTACTTATGTCCATAATGAGGTAACTCACATTGAAAGAATAATTTGTTTTGTTTCTTAATTAAATTGAGATTAAATGATTGTTGTTTGTGATTCTAATTACTTTGATTAATTTAAGCAAGCAAATTTCATGAAAAGGATTTATATCGTCCAATACTCTGCCTATTCCATTACTACAATATTTCAACTGTTCTCGTCCGGTACTGCGCCTATTCCGGTACTACAATATTGCAATTGTGCTTGTCCGATACTCTGCCTATTCTGGTACTACAATATTACAACTATGTTGATCTGGTACTCCACCTATTTTGGTACTCCGTATAATCCGGTACCAACCTTTGTATTGATCCGGTACCAATATATTTTACTGTGTTATTTCAGTACTAGATCCACTTCTACAGAATTTATATTTTGAACGAGTATGCTGGCGATAGCTCCAAGAAACATGTTGGATGGAAGCATATTTGGTTTTTATCAAGACCACAATAGACTAGGATACGCTTCATCACTCATGCACTTCATGTCATGAGGATTAAGCTCTTTCCATAAGATATGATTTGATAACCAATTGTAATACTTTTTCAAGCATTTAATATTATCTTTAGACTTTGGTTGTAACAGATGATATTCTTTAAGAAGCATCTATATAGATGCTCGAGGAGAGCTTGAATACACTGTTATATTGAGAAACCGAGTTTTGAATTACTGTATACCTATCAATTGAAGTAATATGAAGTTCAGTCTTTGAAATTCATGGATATGATTAAAGTGTGCATTCTGTAATTTCCTAGAGCTACCTTGTTGGTACGACAAGGGCCCACCGCCCCAACCAAGGTAAGTCTCCTTGTATTTGTTTGTGTATGGATTAGAGATGGTTTCTATGTGTGAGTAGGAAAATTGTGTATTGTATACAACTCTGAGTGAGTAATATTTCATGAACAAAACATATTTCTAGATAGATATTTATTGATTTTTGGATGAGTGTGAATGAATCCATCTATGTTTTCACAGTGTAGGATTTAGTTGACAAAAACTATGTAGATGTCCATGATTGTTAGATAGGAAATTATCATTTTCTGATTTTAGAAGCTTCAATATATGTGTTGTCTGAAGTAAGTGCAAGAACGACCCAGGGTCCATCTCTCACCTATATGCACCAATAATGGAGTTTCTTGTATAGTTCTTCCTGCGTAGGAACACAAGTCATTTCCAAAAATTGATTGTGTTATGAGTGTTTTTTCTACTAATTATTGTTGAAGTGTTCCCATATCTTCTTGTTAGTTGTTGTCAAGAGTAGTAGCTACATATAACTGAGAAAAAGTCTATCTCTCCATTTCATGAGCTTGTAAATGGACAAATCATTATTTGAACAAGATATTTTGAATAGATGGTTGTTAAGATTTTGTTTGCATGTTTTTATTTCTAGTTTTTAAAACTGTTTGAAAGGAAGAGTATTGAGTTTTGAATGTTTATTATTTATGGTAGATTCATTAGGCATAGTTATATTACATACTGCTAGCACATATAGTGTAAAAAATCTATTGATTACGAATCTTGGTCGATAATTCATGATTGGTGATATATTGAACATATAATTGCAGCAACATTTTGGCACCGTTGTTGGGGAGTTGTAAATGGAAATAGGTAGTGTTTTTAATTAGATTTATTTTATGGTTTTGGAGTGGTTTTAAGGAAAACTTGAGGGTGGGGAGAATACTATAAGATGTGAGGGAAGAGCCCACACATCCACTTAGTGGGGTTTATCCAAAGTCATGTTTTCCTCTTACCTTTACTAATTGAATTTTGTGTGAATTGGTATTTAGATGTTTTTATGCATAAACATAGAGATAGAAAATGTAGATTTGTTACATCTAAAATTGCAGAAAATTCAAGAAACCCCCCCAAAGTTACAGAAAAATCAAGAAAAAACCCCCATACTAACTCATCTAATGTTTGTTTTGGAAAAATACTCAGGGGAGAAAGTTCAAAGGAAGTAATTGGAACTACAGCTAAATGTACCAAATCTGAAGATATTGTCCATAATTAAAACATAGTACAGGAAGCATGAAGGGAAGTACTGGTGACCCAATTAGAAGGAAGGGATGGAAATGAGACATAGGTAGTGGTAGAAGAGGCTGAATCTGCCATTGGGGAAACACACAATGTATTGGAACAATTGGATATACCAACCAACATAGTGGTTGAACCATCAATTAGTGGGAAGACATCACCAGTACCCTACAATGTGCTATTTGGAGATATGGCGGATGAAGAGGCAAATGCAAACAACAAAACATAGACATTTGGATTCCCAATATTAGAAATTACATGAGATGTTTCTATGAAGAATATTCCACTGTCATCACTACCTCACTTCCACGGTATTTCAATACAAGATCTTGATTCATTTTTGTTTGAATTTGATATACTATGTAGGAATTATAACTACATTGATAGTGCACAAAAACTAAAACTCTTTCCAGTCACACTTAAATACTCAGCATTAAGGTGGTTTATGAGCCTAGGAGAACACACTATCTTGTCTTGGGATGGAATGAAGGATACCTTCCTCTAGAAATATTGAGACTACTGTAGACCTAGGGATGCTAGGAATGACATATTTAAAATGCAGTAGTCCAAGGAGGAAAGTTTGGAAGATTACCTAGAAAGGTTCCTATATAACTATCAAAAGGCAAAACAATTTTCCTTATACACAACCACAGTTAGGACCATATTCCTAAAGGGTATAAGGGATGACTGTACTAAGGTAATAAACCTCATGAGTCTTGGAGATGTGTATGAGAAGTTGTTTCCATACATTGTAAAGTATTGTAAAAGGTACTCTCGCAGCCAAGCCAAACAAGAAAAAGTGTAAGAGATCCTATAGGAAGATATAACAACCCTGATCCAGGAGGTGTTACAAGGATAGAATTAGGGAATCTACTTGAAAATTTGAAAAAATAATCCTAAATGCAATCAACATCCAGTTAGACACTGTGAAAATAAAAAAGAAACAAGAATAAGAAAATGCTACTTTATCAATTTTCTGTCCTTGGTGCAGGAAGAAGCACCTTGAAAAATAATGTCCTATTAATGTTATCAAAATATGTGTCATTTGTACAAATGTTCACCCTACCAATGAGTTCCCTTATTTACCTAGACTAAAATCCATTTTCAAGGGAGGGGGAGAACCTCAGGAAACATCATATCCCCCCAAAAGAGCATGGAGATACCAAAATCCTAACATGTTCTATGACCCTATCACGCAATACCCACAATAACATTGGATTCCTCCAATGCCTTATCCTAATGGACACATCAACAACCACAAGTCCAACCTTGGAAGAAAGGATGGAGAAGAACTGGATATCGAAATGTTCCTTTTCAAACACCAATTCTTCCTACTTATCAACGATATCCTTCCAATATCTCTCAGTTGTTACCTAGATTTAATCCACCTTCCCAGCTGCAACCTCAAATCACCTTTCCTTTGAACACAAATAAACAACAACAAATCCAATTTTCACTTAATCCAAACCCCCCTTGGCCTACCCCTATTCCTACACAACCCATCCCTAATCTGAAGAATATACCTACTCAACTTGTATAGAACCTTGAAGCACAAACTTTCCGAACTTATGTAATAACTCCTACTTCACTAAATGAAATTCAATTGAGATATGGGAAAGTCTTGAATAAACTAAATTCTACAGTGGTTATTAGAGAAGAAGAAGATATAGATGACCAAGCCAATGAAAATGGAGAAATATTTTTACAAATGTAAATTCCACCTCACAGTCCTTAGCCATCATAAATCCCTCAGGAAGCTAATCCTCCACCCTATTTAGAAAGACTACTTGTGAAGAAACCTAAGGTACCTATAGGACATGACTTAGAAGCTTAACTAAGAAATGTATGTGTAAATATTCCCCTACTCCAATCTATTAAAGATATTCCTATCTATGATAAAATTATAAGGGATCTTTGCATAAAAAATCATGGAAGGAAGAGGAAGGAACCACCTATCATAAAAGTGGTTGGACAACTATCAAAATTTATATCAGAAATGCCATCCAAATATAATGATCCAGGAAACCCAGTGGTGACTATAGAAATTAATGGTATTTATTTTTCAAACACCCTTTTTGATTTAGGAGCAACAATAAATTTTATGACTGTTGATACTATGCATACACTGCAACTAAATCATTTAAGGCCAACACAGACCTTGCTGGAATTGGCAGACAAATCAGTCATCAACCCAAAAGGAAGCCTAGATGATGTAACAATTACCTTAACTTCATGGGAGTATCATGTGACCTTATTGGTAATTCATTCAAAATCCTCAAAACCTGGGCATCTAGTTGTTCTTGGTCAACCTTGGCTGGCCAGTGTTGATGAATTCATTAGTTGTTAGTCTAGGGAGATGACAAGTTTCAATGGAACCCACAGTCAAAAACTTGTTCTCTTTCCTCCTTCCCAACCAACCACTGAATTTCTAGTATGGATAGAGAATCCCGATTGGGAGGAGAAATATGCTCATCTCTTGTTAACACTTGAGAAAGAAAAGGGAGTTCTAGGACAAACTAAAGAACACATTTTAAGTCTTTTTTTTACCAATGAAGAATGCATTGAGTATCCTCAATTTTTCCCAGAATTCACACATATTTTCATCCATGTGTTTCAATATTTTTGGAATCCCTCCACTTGTACATTATTTACCATATAAACAATAAGTGAATAAGAGAAGTCAAATGTACGAACTGTTGAAATCAGTCACGGGAAATCCCTGTGTATAAATTCTTTCCTAGAATGAGATTAACAACAAAAACGAATCTGAATGATACAAGGATAGTCTGGAGCTTTTGCATGGGATTACTCTGATATGAAAGGAATTCAACCTAATACCTATATACACCATATTTACACCAATGATAAAATCAATCCTGTTAGGAAGCCCCAAAGAAGAATGAACCCATATTTAAAAGACACAGTGAAAGAAGAGCTCCAAAAACTCGTGCATGTCAATTTCATTTACCCTATTTCATATAGCAAATGGGTGTCTCCATTAGTCATTGTCCCTAATAAAAATGGCAAGTGGAGAATTTTCATGGACTTCAGGGAGCTGAGCAAGGCTACTTATAGAGATTATTTTCCCTTACCTTTCATAGACCAGGTCTTGGACACCTTGTCTGGGAAGAGGTACTTTTCTTTCTTAGATGGGTTTAGTGGGTATAATACGATCCAAATTTCCCCTAAAGATCATAATAAAACCACATTCACTTTCCCATGGGGTACCTATGGTTATAGGGTTCTTCCCTTTGGGTTGTGTAATTCCCCTGCCACCTTTAAGAGGGTTGTCTTAGCCATGTTTTTCTATTTAAACCATGACTGTGTAGAAGTTTAAATGGACGACTTCATAGTATATGTGGCTGATTTTCAACAAGAATTGGACAATTTGGAGAAAGTATTGATCAGGTGTAAAGAGACTAATCTCTCCCTTAGCCATGAAAAATCTAGAATTATGTCCACTAAGTGGATTTTCTTCGGTCATCATATTTATGATACTGGCATATGGGTAGATCCTACTAAAATTGACATTATTTCTCATATCATAATCCCTAGCTCACAAAAGCAAGTTAGAAGCTTCTTGGGGCATGATCGATATTATAGGAGATTTAGTCAAAATTTCATAAATATGGCTACCCCATTGTTCAAATTATTATCAAAGGAGATTGAATTCCATTGGGATGAGCAATGTCAGATTTCTTTTGAATTTTTAAAGAAAAATCTTTCTAGTGCCCCTGTTTTGAGAGGACCGAATTGGTCTCTTCCCTTTCATATCTGCACTATTTCCTCATATATCGCTTTGGGAGTCATGTTAGGAAAAAGAGAAAACCAACTTCCCTATGCTATCTACTTTGTGAGAAAAAATATCTCCCCTACTGAAGTGAATTACAATGTCACTGAAAAGGAATTTTTATCATTGGGTCATGCCATTAATAAATTTAGACACTACATAACAAGGTATGAGGTTTTTGTACATACAAACCATTCAACTATTAGGTTTTTAATGAATAAGCCTATGACAAATGCTAGAGTTACTAGATGGCTTCTATTATTGAAAGAATTCAATATTTTTATCATTGACACACCTGGCAAAGATAACCTTGTTGTTGAGACTCATTCATATAGGTGATGATTCCCTAGTCGATGAAAAGTTTCCAGATGAAAGTCTGTTTGTTATTTCTACTTACATTCCTTGGTATGCATATGTGGAAAACTATCTTGTGACAGGGAAATTACCTCATAATCTATCCCTCTGAGAAAAACATAGGATTATTTAGTTGAGCGCAAATTATATGTGGCATGATGGCTATCTATACCGTATAGGACCGGGTTTGGTGATTAGAAGATGTGTACAGGTGGATGAGATGTATGATATCCTCAAAGCCTGCCATGATGGCCCATGTGGGGGCCATTTTGTTGATAATAGGACAGAATACAAAATATTGCAGATAAGAAACTATTGGCAAACCATTTTTAGTGATGCAAAGAAATACATGGCTAGTTGTGATGACTGTCAGAGGAAGGGAAAGCCAACTGCAAGTGATGAAATGCCTCTCGAAGCTCAGGTAGTAATTGAGCCATTTGAGAAATGGGCTTTAGACTTTGTAGGCCCTATCAACCCCATGTCGAGAAGAATAAGGTATATATTGGTTTGTACAGATTATGTGACTAAGTGGGTAGAGGTTAAGGCCTTATACTCTGCGAATGAGCAATCAAATGTTGATTTTCTATTCAAATACATCTTTACTCGTTTTGGTGTGCTTCGAGAAATAGTGAGATACCAAGGAAATAAATTTACCTCCAATATGGTCAAATCTATTACTAAAAAATATCAAATTAAAAATAGGAAATCCTTACCTTATCACACCCAAGCAAACGGATAGGTAGAATCAACCAACAAAGTGATAGAGGATATACTTACCAAGACAATTATGTTACACCATAAAGATTGGGTGGATTGGTTTCCTAAAGCCTTATGGGCCTACATAACAACTTGGAGAAACACCATATGCCATACACCTTATAAATTAGTGCATGGGAAGAAAGTGTTTCTTCCCATATAATTTCAAGTAAAAACTTTCAGGACTACAATGTGATTGGGAATGGATTTGGATGAAGCCCAAAAATATAGAATACTACAGCTAAATGAACTTGATGAAATTAGAAAAGATGCTCTACAGAGGACTACACTTATTCAAGAAAAAAGGAAAAAATGGCATGACAAGTATATCAAGAAGAAATATTTTCAGTCTGGTGACTGGGCCCTTTTATATGACAATAGTTTCAAGAGTTTTAAAGGTAAATTTTCCACTCAATGGTTGGGACTGTATGGAGTAGACACATTTTATGACAATGGGTCAGTAAAGATAAAGACTATTGATGAATACCAGACCTCCTTTGTTGTGAATGGGCATCGATTGAAAGTCTATCATAAGCCTCTATCTAAAGAGGATTTTATCAAACAAGTTCTTCAAAATTCAAAAATGAAATTGGTAAGCAAGAGGGGTTCCCCTCCTGCTGAACCACCACTGTAAGTTTTCATTGTGTGATTTAATTTAATTGTGTACATAGATGTATATATAGGTGTGTGTTAGATAGTGATTCTTTTGTGTTGTTACTAAAAAAGGAATAAATTGATTATGTTCTCATGTAGATAGGGAATAAAGAGGACATTTTTTAGGGGTGAGTTTATTCCTTTACCCAACCCTAGTAGATTACTCATGGGAAAGGAGCTAAAAGGATTTTTATTTAAGTTTTTCAGACTCCTAAAAATTGAAAACACCGGCTAGAACTAACTAACCTGGGCTCAAGAAAAATCCACATGACAGTATAAGGAGTTTTCTTTAAGTTTTTCAGACTCCTAAAAATTGAAAATATCGGTGAGCATTAACTAGTGGGATCGAGAAAAATCCACAAGATAATAATAGTTAGGATCTTGTTTTTAATAAAGTGGTAGTGGAAATGAAAAAATGGTTTGTTTGGTTCCAAAAAGAGGAGCTTATGCACCTCTAAAGGAGGATGTTCAGCTGCAGTTTCCTTTTTGTTATAGACCTTGGAGCCAAGTCATTGAATTATTTTGCCTCATTTTTTACTTCCACTACAATTTCATAATTTATGTACTAGTGTGTTGTTTTTTGTTTTACCTATATGGTCTTGCAACAGAATAAATTCACATGTTCTCCTCCATAAGCAACAAAAAATGCTAGTAATCGCTACAAAAATGCAACCTACAAAGTCCTAGTCTATAGAATATGCCACCAGGTACATTATCCTATTTTCATTGGGTACCAAAATAAACCTTTGTGTTCATATGGTACTCTGTGTTGTTATGGTACTGCAACAAATATTATTGCATGATATTCAACCAGGTGGAAGAGAGTTTTAGTTTTGCAATTTTTGAGGACTAGTTTCGACATTTTTGCATGAGGACATGAAATGACTTAAGCATGGGGGAAATCTTGGGTTTTTGTTTTGACATCCCTCTTACCTTATCTTACCTTCTATCTTGGTCAATTTGACCTCTGACCTATGCACAATTTGTCTATTTCTTCCCCAATATACCTTGTGGCCTTACTTATGTACATAATGAGGTAACTCACATTTAAAACATAGTTTGTTTGATTTCTTAATTAAATTGGGATTAAATTAATGTTGTTTATTCTTCTAATTACTTTGATTAATTTAAGTAACTTTCATGACAAGGATTTATCTCGTCCGGTACTCCACCTATCTTGGTACTACAATATTGCAACTGTGCTCATATGGTACTCCACCTATTCCGTTAATACAATATTGTAATTGTGCTTGTCTGGTACTCCTCCTATTTCGCTACTACAATATTACAACTATGTTGATCGGGTACTCCGCCTATTCTCGTACTCCATCTATTCTGGTACCCAACTATGTGTTGATTTGGAACCAATAGATTTTACTGTGTTAGTTTGATACTGGATCCATTGCTATGAGGATTGATGTTTTGAATGAGTATGTTGAACAAGTATGTTTTGATTGATTTGGAAACTTGTCGGATGGAAGAATATTTGGTTAATATGAAGACCACGATAGAATATGATACTCTTCATCACTCATGCAATTTGTGTCATGAGGATGAAGCTCTTTCCGTAAGATACGATTTGATAACCAATTGTAATATATTTGCAAACATTTGATATTATCTTTAGAATTTGGATGTAACGAATGATCTTCTTTAAGAAGAATCTATGTAGATGCTCGAGGAGATATTGAATATATTTTTATACTGAGAAACTGAGTTTTGAATTACTATATACCTGTCAATTGAAGTAATATGAAGTTCAGTCTTTGAAATTGATGCAGGTGCATCTCTCCATGTCAGTTGGCCAGCCAGCCAGCCACGTCAGCGTGTGCATTCAAGGCTGAAGAGAGGTGCAGCCCTCGTCTTCAATTTTAAAATTGAATGTAATTAAATGTTTTAGGTTGTTGAGCCGTGAAGCCATGCCTTTATGCAGGCTGTAGGTATATAGGCCTTTAATGTTTGTAAAGGCTGAGATCTAGATCTGATTTGTGGACTAGACAACCCATTCAATGCTATTGAATAGGGTACGTAGATTGGAGGGAAGAGCTCGAAGAGCCCCCTCTTGTAAAAGATCAATTTAGATCTCATTTTGGAATAGTTAGAGGATGCATAAGAGAGTTAGCATAGAGAAGAGAAGATAAGAGTTGAGACCTTGTTACAGGCCGTGCTCAGAAACACTTTGTACAAACAGGCATTTGCCATTTAATACAGACAGTAGTTTTTCCTGCATATTTCCTATGTTGAATGAATGTCTATGTGTGTTCAAATTATGCTATAGATGTATGCTAGACATTTGCAGGGAGTTGTTTTGATTTGAGGCTATAGAGAGGTTCTTTTTGGTTTCATTCCAGGAGGCGTGACAGAGTACTGCGGTCTCTGGATACCAGTGCGTAGATGCACTTCTGAACTCTGTAGTGTCAGACAAAGACATGCCAGGAGGGAAACGTTGTTGAAATCATCAAATCGGAAGAAGACCTTTGAGGTTGCTGAACACCTTAGGAGGAAACGCTGTGGAGAAAAAAAGTTACAGACATAATATCTAAGGAGTTCTGTAAAGCTATACTAGGCGGGCATTGAGTAGGTGCAAAGGAGTGCACAGAGGAACTCTGTTGTGAGTTCAGAAGAAGACAAAATCTCTGAGGAGTTTTGTAAAGGTATGCCAGGTGGGAATTGAGCCAGTGCAAGGAATGCAGAGAGGAAGAACTCTGCTATGAGTTCATATAGAATCAAAAATCACCAATGATTCTTGACACTCTGCCAGGAGGGCATTGAGACATAGTGCAGATAGGCACAAAAAGATAACTCTTTCAGTTCTGTAATTGGAAGAAGAGTCCACTGAAGGATATTTGAAGGGTTGTTGAACACCCTAAGAACTCAACAAGAGGTTGCTTGAGTTGAAGGATATCCAGGAGGGAATCTAAATTCTCCATATGCAGGAGAAAGGGAAAAAGAATAAAATCCCTTAGGGGTCTGAGTAATTGAGAAGATCAGAAGAGATATCACTTTCGTGTGTGTGAAGACTCTGCAAGGAGAACAGAATTCCAAAGAATCCTTTGAGGATTCGGGAGATTGCTCAGGAGGAACAACGTCATTGAGAGCGCAGGCGAGGACTCAAGTAGAAGATCTTGTAGAGGAAAGAAGACAAAGGTCGAGGACTTTGGAGACTTGAAGTTCTTCCAAGTGCAGGAAGAAAGCGTCAAAGCTCAGGAGAAGCAACAACTGTCATCGGATTAAGCCGAGAAGATCTAGACCGTTGAAGGTTTTCACATCTAAGAGGCTGCACAGGAAGAGCGCACAGCTGAGAGGATCTGAACCATCATATCTTGAGCGAAGAACTCGATAGTCGTTGGATATGTTGAGAGTTACCGAGGTTTAAACCCTCGTAGGTGGAAGCAAAAGTCCTGGAAGGGCGAAAGAATCTGAGTCATCCGTTAGAGAGGACACGTNTCGCGTGTGGCGAAGCTGCGAGAATATCGGTACTGTCCATTTGAGGAGGATAGGTGGCAGAGATCTAGGGATCTCGTGAACTCGGAGGTTCGCAAGGTGAGAGCCCAAGGGTTGTGCACTCTAATTCATGAGTGGAGAAGTGGCGAGAGTATCAAAACCATCCATCAGAGGAGGATAGGTGGCAGATATCTAAGGATCTTGTGAACTTGGAGGTTCGCAAGGTGAGAGCCCAAAGGTTAAATGCTCCAAGTCGCGAAGCCGCAAAGTGCTGAGGTTGCACATAAGAGACACGTGGCAGAACCACACGGTGGGCCCGGGAAATAATCATCCAGTCACACGTCACGCATTTAGAGGATTCAACACCTCGTTTACCTCTTACATCTCGGGGACTCGGGATAAAAGGGAACGAAGGTTCGAGCATTTGACTCATGAAGTCACGAGTAGCAAGAACGAGAGGAGAAAAGTCAAATCTCACCTCTCGGGGGTTTAGGAAAGAAAGGYGCCAAGGTTGGACCTTTGAACTCATGAAGGGGTGAGAAGCGAGAAGTGCTAGTGGGAAGCCTAGCCGACGGTCACGCGTGGAGGGCACTGACAGCAGGGAGCCATGCGTTGTTCATTGAAGGGAGTCAACACCCCATTGACTTTTCGTGTCTCGGGGGTTCGTAGGATAAGGGGACGGAATTCCAACCTTTTGACTTGTGAAGTGGTGAAAGGCGAGAAGCGCTAGTGGGAAGCCCAGCTGGTGGTCATGTGTGGAGGGCACTGACAAGGGAAGGAGTTATACCCATCTCACGATCTCAGATATCGTGGGATTGGATAGGAGGAGTCTAGAGCTTTGATTCGCAAACTCGCGGGAGGCAAGTTGTGACAAGAGCCTTTCAAGGTAGGTTGTGGTCATAGCGCTGTGGTCGTATGAAGAGGGTGGAGCTTGTGCCTAGTGTAGTTCACACAGGGGAGTTGCTGAAGGACCTATGGATCGATTTTGAATGAGATTCCAGTGGGAATCGAAAGAGCCGCTTAAGCTCATGAAATATAGTGAACGATCCTTAAGACCGGGAGGTCACGCAAAGACTCTGCCAAGGTAGAGGTGGTGTCTGCGTCAGAAATTCATGGATATGGTTAAAGTGTGTGTTCGGTAATTTCGTAGAGCTACCTTATTGGCATGGCAAGGGCCCACTATCCCAACCAAGGTAAGTCTTCTTGTATTTGTTTGTGTATGGATTGGAGTTGGTTTTTGTGTGAGAGTAGAACCACTGTGTATTGTAAACAATTTTGAGTGAGTGATCTTTCCTAGTCACAACATAGATGTTTGAATATATATTTGTTGATTTTTGGATGAGTGTGAATGAATAGTTTTTAAAAATCACAATATATGATCTCATATTTGTTTTCTCAGTGTAAGATTTAGGTAACAAAAACTTTGTAGATGTTCATGATTCTTAGATAGGGAATTATCATTTTTTTATTTTAGAAGCTTCAATATATTTGTTGTATGAATTAAGTGAATGAATGAACCAGGTTCCATATCTCACGTACATGCACCAAGAATGGAGTCTCTTGTATAATGCTTCATGCATAGGAACATAAGTCCTTTCCAAACATTGATTGTGTTATGAGGGTTTTTTCTGTTGATTATTGTTGAAGTATGCCTAGATTTGCTTGTTAGCTCTTGTAAAGAGTACTATCTATAGATAACTGAGTCAAATTCCATCTCTCTATTTCATGAGCTTGTACATGGACAAGTCATTACTTGAGTAACATATTTTGAATGCATGGTTGTTAATATTTTGCTTGCAAGTTTTGCTTTCTAGTTTTTAAAAGTGTGTGAAAGGTAGAGTATTGAGTTTTGAATGTTTCTTTATTCTATACTCATCATACATAGATATATTGCCTACTGCTCACACATATAGTGTAACAGATCTATTGATTATGAATCCCGGTCAATAATTCATGATTGGCGATATATTGAATATAGAATTGCACCAACAATGGCCAACTTCAACAAATTCAATGGACCATAATTGGTTGGGATTCAGGGAATATTTTAAGGATGGAAATGTATTTTAAAATGTAGAAACCTTGGTGACTCTTATAATCCTTCATATGCCAACTATAAAATGTTTGGCGATTTTTTTGTAAAAATATTCAAATTTCTAAGGATTTGATATAGTTTGTATAAAATTTTGGCGATTTTCAAGGTAAATGTTTTTTATCCTATAGAATTTGGGCGAATAATTTTTTGAATAATGAATATTGTTTTGGGAAAAACCATGGAAAATGATCCCATGAGAGAAATTTAGGCCCTGAAATCATTCCTTCTTGGATTTGAAGTTGGATGATAAGTCAGATAAGAATTTGTATAAGAAAAGTAAAACAATACTAACCAAGCTGAATGAGATGTTGAATGAGAAGTTGGTTGTTATTCCAGTTTGAAACATACCAAAATAAGACCCATGGAATGAAGAACACATTGAACCACACCAAGAAGACACTTATAACTAAGGAATATTGAGCAACGAACAACCCTCTTTGGGTCCTCACAACCATAAAACAATAGGAAATAATGGAATTATTTTTTTAATGTGGACCTTGACAAGGTTGATGGTTTTAACCTTTAAACATGGATCACCTAGATCTAACATTACATTTACCTCCATGGAGTTATTGATGACATGATGAAACTTAGGGTGGGGGTCAATGTATCTAGATAGACCAAAATGATGTCAATGGTGGGAATGCCATAAAACATCTTTTGTAGGCCACGTAACCTAGATTCAATTTGTTAAATCTATCCATGTTCATTTGGAGAGAGACACTCACTATTTAGAGTGGATTACTCAGTTCCACCAAACAGTATTAGCCAAATAATTTATGTCATCCTTCAAGAAATTAGTCATCCATACATAAAACTTAACAAATTATTTCTATAAAGAATATTCCATTAATGGCATGAAGGAGGATATTTGAGTACAATTCAAAATTCAACATATGGCTACCTAGTTGGAAGTGTATGAAAGGAATATCGAAGAAAATACAATGATCTATAAACAAATCAAAACACCCTCTTTCATTTTCATTACTCACCCTCCCCGGGTTAATTTCCCAATCATGGCCATTACTCATCCCTCGAAATTACAAATGTTTTCTATATTAGAAATGGAAGACCACCAAATATGTGGACCCTACTATAATTGTGATGAAAAATATGCTCCAAGTAATAGGTTTAAAGAACATAAATTGTTTGAAATTGATATAACCACTCCAATCCTGATTGAATACTTAACTATCGAAGAGACACCAAATTTATGGGTTGAATACACAAACACTCTTGATTAGGTATCCATTGAAACTAAATTCCATCACGAGGAGTTTCCATAGCCATACATGCATTATCAGGCACTTCAACTCCACAAAAATCAAAACTTACAAGCTACATTGAGCACTAACAAGTCATAGTCCTTGTTGATAGTCGAAGTACTCAAAATTTCATTTTGAAGAAAGTGGCTGAAGAAGCCGATTATTTTTTCCATATAGTGCACAAATTCCAAATCATGATCACCAATGGAGGTATGATTAAATGTGGGGACATATGTGAAAATGTTAAACTCTATATGGATGACCATCAACATAAAACCCATCTATTTTCCATTGATATGGGTGGTTTTGATATAGCATTAGTTGAATAATGTCTACACATTTTTGTACCAATCATCATGGATTTCAAGGAACTATATATAAGTTTAATTAAAGAGAATCACGTACATACCCTTTGGGGGATTCATTCAATCCCTTATAACATCTTCATCTCTTATCATATGGAGAAGTTATTAAAGAAATGCCACTCTGGAATTTTCTCCCAATTCAATTCCATACATGTAATGGAAAGTCAAACACAAGAAATCCAACTAGACATGCAATGGGTCCTTGTTAAACATCATTAGGTCTTTGAGGAACTAAAGGTTTTATCCCCTTCTCATGGAGAGAATGCGTTGGTATTCCCATGATTATAGGAATTCAAACACCAAATCTACATCCTTATAACCACCCTAAATTTCCAAAAAATAATGAAATAAAAAAAATCATTTAGGAACTATTGTAGGTGGGTTCCATATGTCCTAGTAAAATACTTTACTCATCACTAGAATTCATGGTGTTAAATAAGGAAGAAACTTGGTTCATGTTTCCTAATTTTAGGTATTTCACTAAGTTGATGATCAAGGAAAAATATCTTATCCTAGTTATTTATGATCTCCTGGATGAACTTCATGTAGTCAATTTTTTCACTAAGCTTCATCTATGATTAGGATACTTCGAAATTAGGATGAAAGAGATATACATTCATAAGATAATATTTTGGACACATAAAGGTCATTTTGATTTTATAGTGATGTCTTTCAGTCTTTGTAATGTTTCATCCACTTTATGGAGCCTCGTGAAAAGGATTTAAAAACCCTTTCTATGAAAGTTTGCACTAGTATTATTTGATTATATCTTGATATATAGTAAAATATGGTAATACAAAATAGATCGGGGTGATAAGTCCTTTAAATTTAAAGACAACCAATTATTCCTACAGGGTCCCAAATGTGATTTTGAGGCTCCCAAGAATGAATATTTTGATAACATTGTAAGTCAAAATTGAGAAGGAATCGATCCAAAGAAAGCGACGATTATGAAAGATTGTCCTTGTAAAATCTCTAGTTTTAATCGCTGCAAATCATATTGTAATTGTATAAATGTGAATTAGGATGGTGAGCTAATGTGTTGGGGAAAATAGTACATATTGATTTTAATATGGCCGAGGGAAAAATTGTGTGTTATGTGCATTAAAATAATTAAATGCGTAATAATCACTGGCTACGATATGAGAAGGATGAAGAATTATGGGTTGACTATGATTCCACAAGAGAGAGGGGTCCAATGGGGAACTAATCATGGGTATTAATCCAAGCCACATTTCTAAATTAGTATTAGTATTGTATAGATTTTCTTTTTGTTGTTGAGTGTTTCTAAATCCAATCATTAAAATCATGTAAGAGGGTGGGTATGATAATTCATATCCCATAGTTATTAGAGAGCATGGGAATGATTACAATCATCTTGGAGAAGAGTGTAAGTCAATTCAAGAAAACAAGTAAAGGGAGGAAATTTGTATGGCCAAGGGTGCAGTTTTTTGGACAGTCATGTTTTTGCATGGAGAACAGTTTTTACTAGCATATTTTTGACAACAAGAGAGGAGAGGAGTGTTGGGAAGAGAATCAGCCATGTTGGGCTTGAAGGTAGCCATTTTTGGGCTGCATTTTATGTTGAGAAAGAGGCTTGTGTGCCTATAAATTGGGTTGTAATCCTGTGAAGCATATTTATGTTGAGAAATAGACTCAGGAGCTTTGTGAGGGATGTTGTGAGAATTCCTAGAGTATCTAGAAGGTATTCTAGTTAACTAGGTGAAATAGAGCATTGGAGGTAAGTGGGAATGCATGAGGGACTGTGTGCAGTGAAGGGGGATCCCATTCCTTGGGTTTTGCAGGTTGTGGTAAAATATCTAAACCTCAATTTTGGAGTTGTTTTGTACTGAGAATGGGTAGCCAAAGGGTCAGATATCTTTGTGGAATCATAGCCTTAGCTTGAGGGTGGATTTCTATTGAAATAAAACTAACAACAATGCCTATGGCTAGGAGGTTCATCCTTTGTTTGCAACGAATCAGTTAATCATTAAAAGATAAGTCTTTCTATTTTGTTCTTATATTAATTATTCTATACAAATAGTTATATTAATGTGGTGTGTTGGTTTTTTCTTGAATAGTTTCATTCATGTTTAAAAACATGTTGTTAGATGCATATAGGACTATGGTATTAGTCAAAAGGTCAAATCTGTGTGTGATCTATAGCTAGTAAGTAACATGAATTTAATTAAGTACTAAAATATTTATTTTAAAGTGTATCTCACACGTAATGGTGCTTAACTAGTGGTTGGGTATGTTGCAAAGTGGTATTAGAGCTATTGGTTCCACATTGGACTTGTACGGGCCAAGAAATGATGCGAATTTGGGTAAAATTTGTTGCTACATTTTTTCCTATGGAAAAATTGGGGAAAATGGGAGAAAATAGTAAAATACCCAAATTTATGGTCAATATTCATTTTAGAATGAATCATAAATTTTTAAGAGAATTTAATGGAGTTAATAAGAAAGTTGCAGAGTTGAATAAGACTTGGAATGGTTGAATTTCAAGTTTTAATGGCTTCTATAGAGTTAAAGGAATTTTAAAGAATAGATCGTCAAGACCTCTTTTGATATCGAGATTGATGGTTGATATTCTTCTGGGTAAAAATTAAAAATACATAATGTTCAACCATTTTGATAGGTCAATCAAATCAACAACGAGGATTCATTTTGGGGAATTTTGAAATGGATCAGATCAATGACCTATATTCATTTCGTCCATTGAGGATATAGAACAAAATCAAAAACCAAGATCATCTCGATTAAGATATCAATGACTCAGATTCATTTGGATTTTGATAAAAAATTGCTAAGTGTTGAAGTTCCTTGACTAAATTCGTTGATTCTCGACGGTCAAATCAACGAAATTTGTGAAGAGTTTTAATTTTTCCAACAAAAATCACCAATGTTCAATGGTTGAATCGACGCATTGGGGGAAGTGTGGGTTCATCTATAAGGAATATTTGATCATCGAAAGTCGATGACTGAGAATTAGAATATTTTGGAGAAAAATTCTAAGTACTAAGGTTTTCCAACAAAACATGTCGATGGTCGATGGTCGGGGATTAATAGACATCGAAGAAGGTTTCAAGCGACTAGGGAGGATCACCAATATTCTATGGTAGAAGGTTAGTGATAAGTATAATTTGATGAAGGTTTCAAGTGTCCATGGGGACTATTGATCATTGATGACTGATGAATCAGGGATCAACAAATTGTGATGAGAGTTTTCATTTGTCCAAGATAAGTGGTCGATATTCGATGAAGGAAAAGAGGATGATGATGCCATCATCCATGTCTCATGTGACATGAGAATCCATGTGTCATGCCACATCATCCAAGTTGACACATCATGATGACATGTCATTCCATGTCATCATACACATGTCATGCCATGTCAACAGTTGCCATGTCATCCTAGAAGTGGTTGATGGTTAGATCGGTCAATTTCGGAATGTAGTTTCGACAATCGTCGAGGATTTTCGATTGGTGATGGGTTGATGTTCTAGAATTAATCGAATCAATGAGGGGTTCCATTCGCCAATGAATATTTCCAACAACCGATGACTGAATCGATCAATTTAGAGTTATGTGCAAATCGATAGTCGTGGAATTGGGTCGATGGTCGATAGTCGGGTCGACAATTTTGGGAAAACGTTGTACCCACCCAAAGGAGAAAATTAGTTCCCGATGAACGATGTACCATAGATCAATGTATCAGATCCCGCATGATTTGAGATCAATGACTCATATTTAAGGGGATGTTACAGTAGTAAAACAATTGATTTTATGTGAAAATGTGTGGTTTTTGAAGGTCATTAACTTGTGGGGCATTTTTTAGGTAGTTGATACCAACAAAAATAGAGTGTACCAAGGGACACTTTCTTTCTACAACTGGAATGAAAGAACTTGAAGAGAGCTATCCAATGAGCTAAACAGTTCACAAAATAGAGCTTGTATGGGAAAGTTACATCCAGAACAGTGAAGGTAAAATTTTGGCACAAACTTTACTTCCGAAAGGCATAAATCCATGCTCAAAACTTTGTTTTGGGCACAAGAGTACTCAATGAAAACATTATTACGCATAGAAGCCAATGATGAATTCAGATTTTTTTTATGGGTATGTAAAAATGTGTTGGGAGTGAAACAAGACACATGTAGCATTCAAGGATAAATTGGCTAAAACAATCAAAACCTCTCCAGACCATAACTTTCATCTCAGAGATCGAATTTGAGAAAGAAAATACTCGTTGGGAAGGTATTGAGTAGTAAAATACATATTCCAGCCCATAATTTTGAATTGGCCATTATATTTTCTCATAAAATGATAAAGAGATTGTTGTAATAGTAAATTAGTGGAAATTGCACGATGTAGATGTTGTAACATTTCTCTTAGAACTCAAATTGAGGCATGGCTATAACCGTTGGAAAGATGTTTCGAAGAGGAATGCGTATAAGGAATCATATTTTTTATTGGGGTAATTTGTTGCTTCATAAATTGCAATAAAATATGATCTTTAGCATTAATTGACAAAAAATCTATATTATGCATAAATCTAACAAAAATGGTTACTTATACATGGTAAAGAATTAGCGGTATAACGAGGTAAATTCAAACCTATTATGGAATGTCAAAGTAATGGAAACATGGAAGATATTTTATAAGTTAGTTTACTATAATAATATCTATGAGTCAAGTAATGGAAAGTGGAATTGGATTCCAAGAGCCATGTAATTACTCAATGCGGATATTTCTCAAAATAGTGTCAAAGTTTGGAGAAACTCCCCCAAATGATAGAGGTGAGTGCCAAAGATGATTTTTTTTAAGGAAGCATGTATATTCTTAGGATAGTACCTATGCATAATCCTAAAGGAACATTTTAAATGAAACATTTTTGATACATAAATAAAATCTAAGATTACTAACAGGGAATTGTTATTAAGCATAAGAACACTCTACAGAGAGTGTTGTGTGAAAGGAATTTTTGGAAAGATGATAAGATTACAAAATTAAGCATTGTGTGGGTCTATTATAGATTAATTATAGTGTCAATAGGACATGGAAGCAATTCTATATTTTAAAATAGGTTAAAGAATCAAAGAGATGCAAAATGAAAGTGTGGGACTGCAGGTAAGGTGATGCAAGGTTGAGAAACGTCTAAGGAAGAACAGGGGAATAATAGTATTCAGTTGTTGGATAATTTGAGGGGAAAAATGGATCCGTGGCCCATTTATTGTAGGCCTGAAAAGACCCTACTCATCCTCTTAGTTGGCTGCAGTGGTCGTGCTTTTCTCATGTCTCCATCTTAGGCTTTTTCCTATGGTAAGGGTTTATCCTATGGTTCCTTAGGCTGGAAATTATGATGGATTACAAGGACTTTGTCAATTATTCCTTAGACCTAGAAGATTTTCTACCTTGGTCACCTCTAACTGGAAATTACCCCCCTCTGATCACAACCTCATGTCCTCTTGTGTCTAGCTCAACGATCTGGATAGAGGTACCTTCTTTGTTTTCATCTCCTACTTCTACCTTTGGAATTTCTCTTCCAGCTTCGGATCTTGGTTTGGCATTGGTCTCCCTGGCTCTTCTTGGTTATTCTGATGGTTCTTAAAATCCAAAATCTACGAAAAAAATCATATTTGGAAAGGTATATTTCTTCCCATGGTTTTTTTTTTCTTAGAGACTCGGTGACTCTCTCTATGGACTATCCCCTTCCCTTAGAAAACTCTTCTCACTTCTACTAGTCTCCTGTGGTTCCCTATAATCCTTTATCCCTCTTTGATATTCACCCTGTGTGAACTGGAGTCTAACTTAGCCCAAGATTGGATCACAACTTCCTTCTCTCTTGTCTCTACCCTAGTCTAGATTTTCCCCAACAAACCCTAGTTTCTAGTTCCCGTCCCCATAGCGTTGGTTTTATTTCATCCAACCTTGACCCCTGAAACCTAAATGGTTGGGAAAGAAATTTGTATGAGTTGGGGATGGTTCCATTATATTTTATTGTAGAAAGGATCTCCCCAAAAGGAACCACAAGAAAAAGGAGGTGATGAAACAAGTGTGTATCGACATCCTCGAAAGAGACTATTCTAGTTTTTGGAAAAGACTTATCGATGGAAGAGGCTATTGAAATGGAAGATAAATATGTTTTCTGGAAAGCCTATGGCTGCCACTTCAATCTCAAAACCCTTGTATCTTGGGTATCCACTTCCTTGGGTTCTTCTTACGACCCTCCTTCGAGGATAAGCCGCCTATCAAAAGGATGGTTTTTTATCATTTGCTTTGAAGTCTCACAAGATGGAAAATACCTATAGTGTGGTTGGTGTATTGTTTCCTCTCTAGTTATCTTGAAAAAATGGGAACCTACTTTTGATGCTAATAATGAAAAATTGGACATTATTCTAGTTTAGGCTCAACTGCCTGGACTTCCCCCACTATATTGGTCCCATAAATGTTTCCAATATATTGGGAATATGCTTGGTAAGTTCTTGGCTGCAGATATGTCCTTCAAATATACTAGGGAAATGTTTATGCCTTGTATACTTGTTTCACTCAACATCAGAGGGGGATTACAAAACCAATTTAAGATGGCTTAGAAACTCTTGTATTATGAAGGGATACCATTTATATGTTGGAGATCCCATGAACATGGACACATTGTCAAGGACTTCCCCCTTCCTTTCCGAGGCCGATAAGGTAAATATCTAGATGTTTAAACTTGGAAACGTTCAGGTGTGCCAGAAAATGAGGGTTCCATCTCTTTTCCCTCATCGACCGATGGGTATTATTCATCACCCTCTTTTCCAAAAGGTTAGAGACGTGAAATAGGCATTTAGAGATATGTTTAAAATGAGAAGATGATTGATTTGATATCAAATCATCCATAAGAAAGTCTCGTGGATTCAACTTATCCAAGGATGTTTCCCCTTCAATAACTTGGTAGTTTTATTGGTATGGATCTCTCCATCATCACTCTTGTTAATGGTTTAATTCATTCATTAAAGTTCTTAAAGTTGAACACTCCTCCCTCTTTCTAGGACCTCCCCTTCCCATCAACTCTATCCTTTGGGGAAGGATCCTTTTCCTCCCTACCCATATCCACCACAATCGCCTCATGCTCCCTCTTACTGCCCCTATCTACTAGATATCGTAGCTCTTTTTCATCAAATGAGGCATATTCCATGGTCTCAAATCATTCAGCCATTGGTTTCCACCTTTGAAACTGAAATATTGTCTTGGAATCGTGTGGCACAAGTTTGGGTCCAAAACCTGACATGCATCCTTCTAAAAAGAAAATAGGCCCAACCTCCCATTTCTCAAAAGGACAAAGCAATGCCTTAGTTGATATCACTTCAGGACATAAACGTTCAATTGTTGGGGCCCTTAGAGAAAATTGAGCCCAATTTTGGGTTCCCCCATGAATATTCTATCTTTCAACTGTAGGGGAGTGGCAAGATCCTGAAATATGCTTACCCTGAAGTGAACGATCTTGTTGAATTGGCCTAGTGTAATCCTTCTTCAAGAAACTATGGAGAAGGATGATTCTATGACTAGGATGCTGGATGATTTAGTACCATCATGGAATTTCTTTGGATCTTATTCTTTTGGTCGGTCGGGTAGGTTGGAAATTGTATAGAACTCACGACTGGTCAAAGTCACAAACTCTTAGGCTTTGGAATCCTATCTGGGAGTGGATTTGCAGATAGTCGGCTTGGGCCTAGATTTCCAGGTTATAAATGTTTACAAGTTGTATTTTGGTCGAGCCCCCTTTTGGGAATCCTTACTCAATAAATATTTTCTTAAAACAATGAACCTCATCCTCAGGGAGACATGAATTTTTCTTTGTGTTAAGCGAAATTTTTGGGCCCAAATGCTCGCCCAGAGTTCCAAACTGCTCTCTTCACCCACCTTCTAAATGAACATGGGTTCATATACATTTATCCTATAAATATACTCCCTACATGGAGGAATCGATGGTTGGGGGACACCCATATTGCTAAACATCTTAACTATTTTCTGGGAAAAAAATCTATTATGGAACTCCCTTTGCAACTTGGACAATGGGTGGGATGTGGTGGTGTTTCTGATCACTCCTCAGTTTTTCTCAAATTGATTGGGGGTCCCACAAAGCCTGCCAATCCTTTCAAATTAAACAAATCTTGTCTAGCTAATGAACAATTTCATAATATTGTCAAGGAGAATTAGATCCCTTTTGATCAGGGCTCAGAACTCCCGACTAAAATACACTTTGTGTCAAAACTAAAATGTATCAAGCAGATGATTATTCCTTGGGTGAATTCCAAGTGTTCTGGGGAGGAAATTAAATTAAGACAAATTGAAGATAGTCTTGAGCACTTTTCCTAGACTGCAGATGGTGGTTACATTTCGATGGAGGATAAGGCCATTCTCATGGCACTAGAAGCACATCATATAAAGCTACTTGAAGATAAAGAAGTTGAATGGCATCTAAAAAGAAGGGCTACCTAGTTAAATGAAGGTTATGAGAATACAAAATTTTTCCAAGACTTTTTGAAAGGAAGGAAGTCATCAAATACGATATGGCAATTAAAAGATAAAATGGTTCGTTTTGTTTCCTCCTTTGATGTATTATCCCTGATGGGGAAAATCCATTTCTA
>JASDQU010503896.1:8294-30578 GCA_032191745.1 Picea mariana
TGTAATTTAATGTGAGTAGGTGAGGAAGGCTTGAAAAACCCCTCTTTTGTAAAAATCTCAATGTATTTAGATCATGAGGCATTATCCCATCATATAGGAATTAGAATAAGGAATTAACACAAAATAACATCAGAGAAGATATGGAAGCTCATGAGAAGAGCAAGATAAGAGAGGACAAGAGGGAAGAACTGAGACTCTGTTGTAGTCTAGTCTTGTAAACATTGTAAAAAGAATTCAGATTTAATGAAAACATATTTCCCTGCATGTGATTCTCTGTGAGTGTGTTTTCTATTTCTGAATGTTTGTTTCCTAAATGTTTTCTATGCATGTATGAATGCCATGGATGTATAATTTTTCCCTTTGTAGGAATAGATAAAATTCCCTATCCGTGTGAGTTTCTAAGTGTTTTGGGCTCTCAAGGATAGTGTAAGGAGTGCATGTTACAGTTGTGGAAAAAATATAAAAATCCAGTGCAAGGAGTGTGAAAGAAATTAGTTCCAAGTTCAGGAAGAGCGTTCCATGTGGGCACACTAGAACATATCAAAATCTCAGAAGGGATAGTGAAAAGAGCGCACAGAGTGAACGCAAGGAGTGTGCCTACACTCAGATTAGTGTAAAATCTCAAGGGAAATCCAATGAAAGTGTGCACAGAGTAAGCACAAGGAGTGCGCAGGCGATCTTGTAAAGTTCAGGACTCAAGAGGCAAGTGCAAGGAGTGAACGAAGCCAACATTTGGTTAAGTGTTGGTCAAGATAAGAAGGAAGTGTATGTGCCCAGAGAGCACTGAAAGAACACTTTGACAGTGTTCGGAAGCTCAGGAAAAAGAGTGTAGAGTTCTAGGGGGGCACAAGAGGTCATCTAAAATAACAAAGGACTAAACCCTTTGTAGTCAGAGAACTCCAAGCTCAAGAGAAATAAAGAAAGTGTGTGCCAAAAGATAGTCCAAGTTACAGACTCTAGAGAAGTGAAATTTGTGCACATAATACTTCTTTAAGTCTCAATATTTGAGGAAAGAAAGCATAAATCAAGTGCAAATGACTTTTACAAGTCCCAATATCAGGAGGGAGGTGCAATGAGTGCACCCGAGTTCAATCCATTCAAGTGGAAGAGATCAAAGAAGAGAAATATTTTCGTTTAAAGAGGGATGAACAAGATCTTTTCTGGAGAAGATAAATTCTTTCTCAACCATCAAATCAAGGTAAGGAGCATAGGATTTAAACCCTTGAATTCCTTTCGAATTCACTGCTTCGACAATTTTTAAACATTTGTTGTGAAGGAGAAAAAAGTTCTGAAGTCCTGAAGTGAATCTACATCGTAGATCACTTTGAGGATTACGAGACTTTGGATCGGCCATGGAGAATACATCTGGGCCCTCGTATCAAGCCCAGGTAGGATGAGAAAGTGTTTTCAGATAAGATCAAATCCCAGCCATTGGATCTATGCGTGAGTGAACGTGAGTTGTAAGACCTCATAGTTTAGAAGTTCGGCGATCCGGAGGATCGTAGGTGAAAAGTGTTCAGTTATGAAAAGGCCGAAAGTCCTGAAGGCTAGAGTTAATCTAGGCCATTCATTATTAGGGAAATGTGGACTGTGGATCCCTACCCTTCCCCACTTCAATATTCAGTGATTCAGAAAAGAGTGTGGATTAGAGTCTCAGAACTCCTGAAGCCTGGAGCTCTGAAGTGGTTCACAACCATTGGTTGTTGGAGAAGTGTGGACCATTGGTCCAAGAGCCCTCCTGGTGTTCACCAATTCAACATTTGAAGGAAGTGGTGTGTTGTGGGGTGGAAACCTCTGAAGCCCAAAGACCTGGAGCCAGAGAGCAATGGAGTAGTTTTTTGGTTCAATATTCAGGTGATTTGTGTTATTGCATGGTTAGATCTTCCGAAGCCTGAAGCTCTGGAGCACTAGAGTCATGGATAAGTGCCTGTTTTGGAATTCCCCACTTCGACATTCAAGATAATTGACGTGTATTGAGAGTAGAATCTCTGAAGCCTGAAGTAACAAAGTGTCAGAGCCCCGAAGCTCTGAATAAGTTCCATTTGGTTGAGTACTTAGTTCTAGCCCGTGGGCATATAAGATTGCTATAGTGGGAAAACCCCCCTATGGAATACACTAGGGTTCAACATGTAGGCAAATCTAATCGTCTAAAAGTATCCTAATTCTTATAACTACCCTGAATATACCCCACATTCATGCATGAAATACAAAGTGAAAAGATCCGGTAACTCTACCTTTTACTCACCGTCCGGTGTCGATCCTTTCGTCTTTGATTGCTCCATTGACTACAAGCCTCCTCCCAAGGCTTGCCTGCATTCACGAACAGATAAAAAGGGAACTACAAACATGGATCTCAAATATAAATCATGGGTTAGATGTCAGTATAAAATGTGAATCAAACATAGATATTTGACACATCATATTTTAGGACAAAAAAAATATTCTTTTTATTGATATCACAATTTTTACTTACAATGAGATCGACGACTGCTCCGTGAACCTGGTATGGGCTCCTCTTCACCAATCTCCAACTATGATTCCATGTATCTTTCTCCTCTAACACTTCTTCTAGGGAAATGACATAGGCTTGTGATGGAGGAAAAAGGGCTAGAATGGGAAATTCTGATGCAAATCTCACAAAGTGGCTGCAATTCTTGGGGCAAGGAGGGGATGTGAAACGGGAAGAGTTTCACTATTATTATGATTATGTTTTTAATGAGACCCAAACACCTCCTTTTATATGACAAAAGGTTGGTTATTCGGTTGGGTTATGGGCTATAGGTAGTGGGATAGTTGGAAAACTGCCCAATAGCCCGTAATCTCAACGAATTCCTTGCAACTTTTTAATTTTGGCAACTTTTGTGGGTATAAATGGGTTATAATGGTGCAACTAGCATATGTACGTGAGCTGTAGTGGTGCAAAAAGAATGTGTACGTGGGCAGTAGTGGTGTAGGACACATACATCTTCAAAAATAGGATTTTTAAGAAGAGCCGCTCAATGATGGCTTGGCAAAAAAAAACAAGTAAGAGGGCCAAATGCTAGGTGTGCATGTATGGTGCAATTTAGGGTTATAATAGATGCCCCCTAATGTGTGAGGTCATAAGAGCATCCGATGGCCGATATACATTACAAAATATTCACCAATGTACGAAGCGAGTGAGCATGGGACCAGAGTTCGGGAGGTGCTATTTGCAAAAATAACAATTGTCTCACCGAGGAGGGCATACCCATGGTCGGGATGAAATAAATCATGGATGCCAATAAAACACACTGAAGATCCATGTCATATAACTATATAAAGTGTAGCCGTGAGCAATACACAATGGATATACATCTCAAAATCAAAGGTATACATGTATAGTATCCATCTTTAAGAATCCAAATGATGCCCGATGGCTAGAGATGAGGACTTCAGAGCTCRAGAAAAAACTTCAAGATCTTCAAAACTTGGGTAGGAGTGTAATGTGAGTGTACAAATTCACTACCCAGAGGTCTTCAATGACTCTTCGGGGAATAGATAAGAGGATATCGGTGATCATGCAGAGAACTTCACTGATTTCGAATAAGGACTTGATTGGAATTTTGAGATGGATGGGCATGAGGATAAGAGAAAAAATGCAAAAAGGCCAACTCAGGTTGGGTAAAACTTCCCTTAGAAAATAGCATGAAAAATTATCAGACTCAGGCAACATGGCATTGACATAAGTTCACGATGCAAGAGGCAACACAAAGTCTCCATGTGTTTGTAAGAATAACCAAATGGAGGAGGACACAACTCTATGTAGTGAGAACAAATTTCTAAGGTCATATTAAATCCCAAATCTTGACGACAAACGAAAGGATGTTCTTTGTCCAAGGGAAAATCATTGTGCTTCCATAAAAAGAAAATAAATTTCTCGTCCTCTTTTTGGGGTATATTTGATTTTTTTGTCTTTTTCAATATTTTGAAGAGCTTGAAAAAGAATAAAAGAATGCTACATTACAAAGGAGGAATGAGTGTCGCAAGCATACTAGTTCCAAGTGCAAGGAACACACTAATGCTCATAGCAAGGAGACATGTGTAGGAAAAGGACACTCAGGGAAAATTCTTCCATGGGTCAAGGTGTTAGGTCACAGAGGCAAAGTGCTACAAGCCTTGCGTATAAGGCATGCTTCAAAGGTTCCGTTGAGAAAAACATGGAGTTGAAATTAGGCCAAAGACGTAGAGATGCAACTGTGATTAGAAAGAAACGATGAACCCCCCTTCATTGTATCTTTCACAAGCCTAGAGAAGGTAAGCTTGGTGGTTTTTTCACATTTAGAGAGTCTGAAAAAAACGTAACAGAAGACTCCACTGGGGTACCTTTTTCGAAGGTAGTCGAGTCAATTCGAAAAAGGGGTAAACTAGCACCAAAAAGACGTCTATTCAAAACCATTTTAATGAGTGTGACACAAACAAGATCACTCAACAATCTTTTCAATTTTAAGGAGTCTGAAAAGAGCTTAACTATGGAATCACAACCTTTTTCTAGATTTAGTCTCCTTAGCCTGAAAAAGTATAAAATCTTCATAGGAGAACTCTCTCGGTGAGATGAATCTTCCGAGGTGTACCTTTTTCCTCCTTAATCTACAAGCCGAAAAAGGGGTAAACTCATGCCAGTAGATATTTTTCTGAACCAATTTAATGAGTGTGAAATAACAAGGTCACTCGACGATCTTTTCAATTTTAAGGAGTCTGAAAAGATCTTAATTATGGACTCTGTAGGGGATGTTCTTTTGGAACATTTTAATGAGTGTGAAGGAACAAGGTCACTTGAAAATATTTTCAATTTTAGGGAGTCTGAAAAGAGATTAACTATGGACTCTGTGGGGGTTCCTTTTCATATATTTAGTCCCCCAGGCCCAAAAAAGGGTTAAAATTATACCTAAGAATACTCTTCTAGGGAACCAGAGTTCCTAGAGTATACCTTTGTTCGTATAATTGACCATTTAGACCGAAAAAGGGGTAAACTACTGCCAAACAAACGTGCCTTCAAATTTTAGTTTGGCGAGAGTGAAGGACAAAAAGATCACTTGACAATATTTTCATGTTTAGAGAGTCTGAAAAGGGCTTAAAAGAAGACTCATTTTCAGGGATTCCCAAGGGTCAGGCCAAGAGTGATGACACATCAGACATATGAGGCTTAATCTCATAATCAAGATAGGATTAACAAGGAATCCTGAGCCTAAAGTCATTAACAATGACATGGATACCAAAATGCAACCAGGATCTACCTAGGGCATCCATGTAGAGGTAGGCTATATCACTAAATTACAACACTTCTAAAGAAACAATGATGGTTTCATGTCACAATTTGGTGGGATCGATCCTATGGCAAAGCAAAAAATACAATGAGATGCAAAAAGTGGAGGTGGAATCCTAACTTAAATGCAAAAACTTGGAAAAAACGAATTTTACCAAAGAATCTTTAAAAGTGACCCATCTCCCAAAAAGTTTTCCAAACCAAAAGTGAAGTGTATCATAACATCTAATGAGAAAATCAAGAACCACGTTAAATGATTATCAAGCTAGAAAAAATGACAAAAGGGGTAAAAAAGGTGGAAAAAAAGGCCAAAAGAGTCTATAAATAGAAGCTTCCAACTCATTTTCACCATTGCAAATCGAGAATTAACCAAAAAGCTAAAAAGGCCCCTTTGCTAAAAGAGTTGATTCTGGGAGCTTCATAGGACAAAATGAACTTCCACTCAGACCAAGTAAGTACAAAATAACCCCTCTTGCATTTCCATACTTCCTTTCTGCATTTCTTTTGGTTTTTTGGGGGTCACGCCCCTTCAAAAAGGGGCAGCCCTATGTCTACGTGGGCTATCAAAGGACAACCCAAGTATGCCCGCGGGTAGAAAAAAATTTGCTCACATGCATACATGACTGTGTCCAATACAACCTGCATGCACCCTCAATAAAATAGAAAAAATAAAAGTAAGAACTAACTCCCCCCATGAACTTGTCATGTAACAAGATGTATGTCCACTGGAGAGAGAGGGAGCATGAGGATATAGATATCTTGGTCAATGAGGAACCTGTAGCTATGGCCGCATTGAGACAATGCGGGTTATGGAAGTTTTTTTGGTGTCCATTCATGAGGGAACAACCTAGGCTGTTGAATTCCTTGGTGGATTACTGGCACCCTGATGCAGAGGCTTTTATGCTTGAGGGGCAGTCGTTGACTCCAACGACTGAGGACATCTACTTTATGACTGAACTCTCGAGGAGAGGGGAACCAGTCAACTTGCATTCTTTTCTCCCTAGGCCCCACAACATCCCTGAGTTGATCAGAATGTATTTCTAGGACGACACTGAGAAAGTAGGTTCTCAGGTGTCGATCCATAAGGTTACCAACCTATCACTGAAGGTGATAGTTTTACTTATTGGGAGGATCACTGGATCCACAACTTTACATCAGGATTCCCAGGCGCATATGCATTTTGCAGTGCAGTTCTTAAATGCACGATTGTTTGACTGGAGCACAACCATGCTTGACTGCATGAAGAGACAACTCACTAAGTGTCATGGGCGGAGTAAAAAAAACTTTGGATTTGGTACCATTTTATGTTCATTCTTATTTGAGAGGGTACCCAGTCTTAGTCCACAAGAGACTGTGTGGGGGCATGCGGCCTCACTCCCAACATTGTGTAGATGGGCAACATTGCTGATCTGACAGGGGGAGGGAGGACCATAGAGGCCTTCAATGATGCATTTTTCAACTGGTTGACATGACATATTTTGATGAGAGAGGACTACCCCTATGTCATGATCAACTTTTCCAGGGACTCGAACATTCTCGTACCTCCTGGAGCTGATCGAGGAGAGATGGGTACATTTTTTTTTTAAAGTTATTTAATTTTTAATTTCTTTTTATATATATCATTTTTTATGTGAACCAGAGTATCTGAAAACTATGTATCTGTTTATGTACAGATGTGGGACCAGTGTGTCCAACAAACTTTGCAAGGACTAGGTGGCATCCTCGACCAGAGGAAGTACCAACAACAACAGTAGGGGGACCTCTAGTCATAGAGGCTGAGAGAGTGTTGAGACAGGTGGAGCGGAACCTCACCGTGCTCACTCGTATGATGCCCATGGTTGAGATCGAGGATCTCCTGCCATTGATATAGCCTCACATAGTTGGGGTGCCACAGACTTGGGTCCATCTTTTCCGGTGTTTGGCAAATGCCGTCGTTCACTATGGAAGGGCCAATAGGCCTCATTCTTAGCTAGGGTGGAATACTTACATGCCAGGGGCACTCTTTTGTATATTTTTGAGGGCATAAGCCCCAAAATGTATACCAGACATATTATTTTTGAGGCGGTTGCGCCCACCTATGTACTCTCGGAATTTTGATATATATATATATGTGTGTGTGTGTGTGTGTGTGTGTATTTACATATTTTATGTCTTAATGGATCACATTTTTTACAATGTATGTACATGTGTATGTGTGTGCAATATGCCAATCTAATACTTGGTTAGCTAGAGTATCAGTCATTTTATTTAGTCTCCTAGGAACATGGATATATGTAATGTAATCAAAGCAACGTTATAAGAGACATACCCTAAGGAATCATCGGTGTAGAGTAGGATCATAAATGCGGTAAACTCCATTTAACTGGGACACAACTAGCTGTGCATCTAAGTAGACCTAGATGTGAGAGATACAATGTGACAAAGCATCACGAACAAACTCTATCACTGCACTATACTCGATGAAATTATTTTTGGTGTCACCTAAAAAGATACCTCTAGTAGATAGCAACTGGCCCTGAGGTGTGAATATTACCCAAGTTGAGGAAGCAAGCCTCTGAGTGTGTTGGCTAGCATCGTTAGCAAACCCAATGAACACCTCTGATTCACTTGACATCTTCCACAGTGAAAAGATGACATCAATAAAGACATGTACATAAAACAAAAAGACAAAAGGATAACTATATAAGAACTATACATATGTACAAGAAGTCACCAAAGGCGACCTACCTACGAGTAATACTTCTTGAGGTAGAGCCCACTTCTAGGCTCCGCTAAAGCTTTCCCCTCAAATTCAACCAGATGATAAGTGCCCTTCTTTATTACCTCCTTAACAATGAAAGGTCTGAACCACATGGGTTTGAACTTACATGTTCCTAAGGGATCCTTATCTTGGTCGTAGACCAGGACAAGGTCTCCTTCGGAGAAAATCCAAGGACGAATGAACTGATCATACTGACACTTGAATCTTTTGTTGCGAACCTCATTAGCCAAGGCTACATCACATCACTGCTCATCGAGCTGCTCGAAATATAATAAGCGTTCCTCAAGTGGTAAAGTGTCTGGCAATAACTGTACTGCCAAATATAGAGATGGGATTTGGCACTCTATAGCCAAGACTACTTCCAACCCATAAACGAGTTGAAAAGGTGAGAAACTGGTGGTAGTCTTTACAGACGTCCGGTAGGCCCACAATGTTGAGTACAACATCAAATGACAATTTGACTTGGAAGAATTGATCGTTCACTGTATAATAGTCTTGAAGGACTTATTCACAGCCTCCACCTGACCATTCACTTCTGGGTAGTAGGGTGATGAGCGTTCTTGCCTCAACCCAAGTTTTGACGTTAAATTAGACATCATTTTATTTTGAAAGTGACTACCAAGGTTAGTGAAAATATCCTTCGGGATGCCGAACCTTTCTATTATCTGATTGAAAATAAAGAGAGCTCTTGTCTCTCCATCATTATTGAACATTGGCATAGCCTCGACCCACTTTGTGAAGTATTCTACTGCTACAATGATATAATGATGTCCCTTGGCTGAGGCCAGGTGGAATGTAGTGAAATCAATCCCCCACTTGGTGAAAGGACCAACAGTAATGACAGGAAACATGGGAGTGGGGTGTGCCCTCATCTTCCGAGAGAAGATATGACATGTGTGGCACTTCTTGATCGATTCAACACAATCCTTGATTAATGTTAGCCATAAGTAACCAACTTGTAGAATCTTTTGGGTTGCTTCCAACCCAAATAAATGACCACCACATGCTCCAGTGTGGTAGTCGTTAAGAGCGAGTTTCTCTTCTTCATGAGTGATGCACCGACGAAGGATGCAATATACACCTTGATGATATAAAGTGTCATCGAGTATGGGATAGGTTTTTTCCTAATGGAGTATACATCGATGCTCATCACGAGAAGGAGAGGTGGGGCACTTCAAAGTATGGAGATAACTAGGATATCTCCATACCAGGGGTTTGAAGATGAAATCATAAAAATATCTTCTTTAATCGGTGATTCTTCAGGCATAACATCAGTTGATTCGACCAGAAGTTCCGAGATAAGTTCTGCAAAGACCAGTGACTTTTTGGATTTCATGAAAACAAAATCCAAGTCAAATTTCTGGAGGATAATGATCCATATACTGATATTTCCACTGATGATGTGTCGTGTCAACACGTATTGAAACGGATTCACAATGACAACGACGGTGGTCTTACGAAGAAGAATATAATGATGGAACCGCGGGACAACATGCATTGCTGCCAACACTACCTTCTCAACATGGGAGTAGTTGAGTTATGGTCCAAACAATCCTAGGATCAGGTAATAAATCACATGCTCTTAAAGTAGATCACCTTCTTGACCCAAGACCATACCGATGGTTGACTCTACAGTGGCCAAATATAATAAGAAATATTTATTATAATTGGGAGGTTGGAGTAGAGGGGTAGATGTAAGGGCGCATTTCAACGCTTTGAAAGAGAATTGAGCGGCTTCGTCCCAATGGAAAGGGAATCTATTATTCAGTAAACACATGAACCCTTTAGTGATCTCAGCATAGTTTGTGATAAAATGCTAAAGAAAATTCGCTTTACCCTGTAATCTTTGAAGCTGAGGGACTGTACACGGGGGAGGCAACTAAACTATCACCTCAACCTTTAGAGGATCGACCATGATCCCTATTGTCGAAACTATGAAACCTAGCAGACGACCTGATGTCATGTAGAAACTGCACTTGTTTGTATTCAAGAGAATCTGATAGTAGCAACATCGCTCAAATATTAGTTGGAGGTGCATAGGATGATCAACTCTCTTACGATATTGTGATGCTAAATCATCGAGATAAGCCTCAACTATGTGTCTTAGGTCATGGAAAGAAAAAGACATGGCCCACTGAAAAGTGGCTCCAACATTTTTAAGGCCAAAAGGCATCTTCCGATAAGAAAATGTACCCCATGGACAGATAAAAGTTATTTTATGCCGGTCTTCGGGCTTAATCTATATATGATTGTATCCTGAAAAACCATCCATGTAAGAAAAGACCTCACAGCCTGCACACTCATCGAAAATCAGGTCAATGAATGGGGTGGGGAAATTATCCTTTGGACATACCTTGTTCAAATCATGGAAGTCCATACATACACGAATCGTTCCCTACTTTTTGTTGACCAAAATAGGATTTGACACCCATTGAGTCAACTGAATGGGTAGATGAAACCGACTTTGAGAAGTTTCTCTACTTCAGCCTTAAGAACTGCTGCTTTCCAAGGATTAACTGAACGAATATTCTTTCGGACCAGCTTGGCATCAGGATAAGTCATTATTTCGTGTTTGATGATTCTTGGATCAATGCCTGGAATTTCCTCGTAAGACCAGGAAAAAATTTCACAAAATTCCTTAAATAAATCTATATAGATCTGAATCTCCTCAGGGGAGTAGTCCGCTATGACGAAGACATTCTCCATGATCCCAGGGGTTAAAGAGATGTCATTAGGTATCATTTCAGCGATGGATGCCATATTAACCTTGGCACAAGTTACGTGCGTAGCCAGAGGATTAATAGGACAAGACCTATCTCCAGTGATAGTGAACACGAATTCTTCTGCCTCTATTCTTCTTAACTCTGGGAGGAAATAAGATTTGTGATCGAGATCATCCCAAGGTCTGTTTGGACCAGTCAATGCCTCTAAAATAGCCTTTTCCAAGGGCAAGATCAATTCTAAAGAATTGGTAGTGGTAAGGGAATCTTAAGCCCAAATAGGCTCGAGAACTGGATCTAACTCCGATGTAGGAGTCAGATTGGGGTTGGTTGAAGCTTGCTGGACAATAGAGTACGCAACTTCTGCCATAGAAAAGGGAATGGACATGCCAAGATGCCTTGTCCCTTCCATTGAGGTCGATGGGGAAGGAAGAATCCACAGATCAATAAAGTAAGTTGTACATAATGATGACACTTGAAAGATCTCAGCCCTAGGCTAGTTGGGGACAACTGATATCACCTTGACATCACCAGAAGGAGGCGGGTAATCAAACATACCCATCAAAGGTGGGCACAAACCAACCCTGACATTGATGATGCCAGGATGTGGGTTATCAATCATCAGGACCGTGGATGCCCCCAATGAAGGGTTAGGCTTAGAGAAGGACAATTGATCAATGGTCTCGATTCGACCCTCATGTGGAAAAAACAAGAGCCAGAAAATTGTGGCAACCACTACATGCTTGGAATATGTCCAACTCCTTCCTAACAATAGGTTGTAGGAAAGAGGTGCATTGACCACTTCAACTTCAATGAACATGGTCTTCCCTACCAATTGCATGGGGAAATAAGGGATGATTCCATGTGGTTTGGAAGGACGACCGTCGAAAGCAGTAAGGAGAGTAGGTGATAGAGACAAAACAGGTTGGTCAATGTCCTTCCAAAACACCAATGACATCATGCATGTTGAGGTACCCTCATCAACCACCATGCGGAAAATGTTCCAGGTAAAACATTTTGTGGGGTGAACCACTACTATCTGAAATGCAACATGGTATTGGAGACGAGATTTCAAGTCGGTCATATCAAGCATGATCGTTCCTGGATTATAGGTCTCAGTGGATTCTAAGGCAGCTAGCGAAGCCTTTCTCTATGAAGGGCAGCTCTGGAGGACCTCTAAAGCAGACATCACGCAAGGGGTTTGTGACAAATCCTCCACCACAGAGTAGTTCTGGGTGGCCCGTGCATTTGGATTTTGCGAAACTTTCTTGAATGCCCCTTTCGAGATGCATGTCATTGTTTCACCCATCGTCTTCTCAATCTAGAGAGGAACTAATGGGTTTTGAACTTCTTTACCCTTTTTAGCAATGCTTGGCATTCTGTAATAGTGTGCCCTAGTTTCTATGTGAGCATCACCCTTCAACATATAAATGTTCATAACCAAGGGGTTACTAGAAGACGGAGGGGGTCCCTGACTACCCCGATCCGTGCTCGAAGAGGCTTGAGTAAAATTTTTCTCATGTGGAAATGGGCTCATTAACACAACAGGTTGCTACTGCACCAATAACTTATGGGCCTCTGCAAGCTGAGGGCACAGGTGAGTCAGGTGGTATTCCATGCAAAGGTTACACAAGTACTTTGACTTTATTTTCTCTGTGTTTGCTCCACCAACATTATTGGTGGGTTTCTTATCCCCCTTACCCTTCTTGTTTCGATGTTTTTTCTTACCGTCAAGCTGCTGGTTGGCCTCCGGGTTTGTCGAATGCACACTGTGTACATACGACGCTTGATTAGGGGGAGCAACCGAACTAGAGGTTTGGTTGGCCGCTATCTACTATATCGAAAATTGTTGCAATTGATTCGAAAATTGATCAATGGGATTCACTTGTGTTGAACCAACTATGCCATTGACATGTGGTCCAGACTTGTGTCTAGTCTTGTCAAGTATAGATCATGGTGCATCTAGAAAAACCTCATAAAGTAAACCAGATTGAGAGTATATCAGTTCAATATGTTGAGCTCTCATTATTGCCTCTTCCTTGGAAAATAACCCCCACGTTGCAATGTCCCTGGATAACTGAGGTACCAAATACTTAAAGAAGCACTCCAATAGGAAAGATGGTGGAACCGATACTTTTATCAAACTCTTCCAACACCACCATTCTCGGATGTGATCTGAGATATGATCAACCTTCATCTACTCGAAGTTGGCTAGCAATTCAGTGCCGACATAATATCTCACAGGTAGTTGGAAATGGTTGAGAAAAACCATTGCCAATTTGCTAAATCAAAAGTATCTTGAGTGTTCGAGATCGTTGTACCTGTTATCACATGTTTCTGCAGAGGGGATGTTTTTCCTTGGTTTTTTCCTCTAGGTGACAAAGGGTGAAGAAAGGGGATAAAAACCCATAAAATGGCACTTATCCTAAGTCTGTCAGGGTCAATGTGACTATTTGGCACACTGTGCTAAGAGATGCATAGATCTGGGTAGCTGAGATCTTCACATTCTAGATCGATGGTCATTGATCATATCAGGGCCTCAACATGCGCAGCCGTTAAAAAATGTAGAGAAGGCTAGGGAAGAAACCGTGGTTTTATGGAGGTGCAACGTGTCATCCAGAGACACACATCAGGCCCAAAAGTGGGGAAGAATCAAACCACTTTTCTCGGCCCCAACATGCACATGTGCATATAATTTCCCTATCCCGGGTCGACATGTGGCCGCTATGTCCCGCCAACATCTGCCCCCCACTCCATCTCTCTCCTTTGTCCGTCACATCCCTCGCTCCCCTATAATTTTCTCTCCCTCACACCTTTCCTCCACTCACCCTCCCACCTACCGCATCTCCCCTTCTCATCTCTCGCCACCCATGCCACTCTGCTCCACATCACCTACATCCTCTTACACCTCATCTCTTTCTTGTGTGGTCCCCATGCTATCCTCAGTCTTCTGTTCCCCATCCGTGGCTGTCTACCTGGACATCTCCCGTTTGATATTCTGTGACAAGAGTGCCATCGATTCATCAGCAACCACGTCTACTATCAGACTTCCCCGCAAGCATCCGACTCAGATAAAGACGACAAAATGTGGAGTCCGCCACGTCCTACAGGTGCAGAATTAACTTAGGCCTTCCCCGATCTTGATGAAGTAGTTATTGAGGTTGGGCGGAGGTGGTTGATCATTTCCACCATAAATGGAAATACCAGGGAAGGAATGTCAGTTAGTCATCTCATTTGCAGGTCTGTTCTGAAACACAATTGTGTCTAACCAAGGTTCACGTCTGACCAGAGACTGCATGCACAGTATGTCAGGAAACATGCGGGTTAATGCCCTCAATGAAGCCATTTGAGAACACTCCTGTGTTTTTTCTCTGAGTAAATAAGAGTCTTCTTCATATTTTGTTAGGGTTGATGGAAGAGAAAAGCTCCCGCTTTGTAAAGTTTTAATGAAGATCTGGTTTTTTGGTTATGTGTTGTAGCTTGAGACTTCTTGTTTAATAATAGTTAGCTTTTCTTACTCCGTCTTATTTGCCTTTTTTACTGAGAGAGTTCATGAATGACTGATTCACATGGATTGTTATGACTGTATTATGTTGAATGTTAGAATGTAATGCTGTTATGATTTCTTTCAGCATCCTTGAAATTTGAATCGCAGATGACCTTGTGTTCAAGTTTTTATTCCTTAGGTTCCTAGAAATCCTGATGTCCATATCAGACCCCTACATTTCCTCACCCGTTATTCCCTCTACTCACCCATTACTACAACTTACTGACTAAAGTTAGATCAAGAACTCATATGTTTATGCATGCAAGCCCAATTTTTCCAAGTTAAAGCGCTATAATCCCAAGACTGCGTCCATTAGACCACCCTTAAATTTATTCATTGTGACATACAAACTGATGGGTACTGAGCTTACCTCTGCCACAATCTAGAGGTTACTTCTAGTGCTAACATTTTTGGCACTACTGCCAGGGACGAATTGAAGATTTTCCCTGGGATTGAACGAAAAATCTTACTGGTTTTGAAGGTGTATCAAAACTTAGTACATCAAACATTGTAGTTGTGCACCTGACGACTCCACTAGCGACCCCAGTGTTTCAATTGTGGATTTTAGAGGTAGACACATGAGGTATTCGCCACAACTTCCTTTAGAAATACCTGAAGCTGACCTAGAGAATAGGAAAGGCCCTCTGAGAAGGTACTTCTACCACTAAACCAGGTATTTCTGATGATTTTCATCCTCCTCCTGTAGAAACTCCACTATTTGCTTCTCATTTTCCTATTATACCTTCTATTGGAGTTTCCCAAAGTTTAAAGTTTGGGAGTGTTCTTGTTGAGTTTTTTCCTCCAGGTTTTAGATTGGAAGGAGAAAGCTTTGTCACTCCTATTTCCCCTGAAGCTATACCTTAGTCTAGACCAAGGACCTCAGAATATTTTCCTACCTTGGGATTTACCACCCCTCCTCTTATTACTATTGTTTCTACTACAGAAAGTGAAACCTTTGCTTCCCCAAGCCTTGTATCCTTTTCTCCGAATCCCCTGCTGTTTCCTTTTCCTCCCCATAGCTCAGTTCCAGTCTCCCCTATTCAAACCCCTTCTCCTCATAATCCTCCTTCACTTATTATCCCTATGGCAGGTGCTAATCCCCCTAGAAACAAAATGGATGCCATAGTGGCTTCTATATATGCCCCCCCGGTCTTACCTCAGCCCATGAATGCTCTCCTTGTTGGATATTACCTAAAATATATGCCTAAGTTCACTGGAGAAGAAGACATAAGTGATGAAGAACACATTTCTACCTTCTACAGTTATGTAGACAATCTGAATATTGAGAATGAGGATGTCTGGATGAGAGTCTTTGTCCAGAGCCTTGATGGTGAGGCTAGGAAATGGTTTAGAGGATTGACCCCTGGATCCATTGCTGGGATTGAGGCTCTAGATGATGTTTTCCTGAGGCAGTGGGGGGATAAAAAGGACTTTATGTATTATATCACAGAGTTTGGGTCACTAAAGAGAAAGGAGGGAGAATATGTGTCTGATTTCTCCAAAAGATCCAGCAAAATGTACAATAAGATGCATACTGAGATAAAGCCCACAAAAGCCTCTGCCAAAATTACTTATGCTAGTGATTTTGACCCTGCTTTCTGCCTCCTGCTCAGAGAGAGAAGAGATACTTCCCTGTCTCATATGTAAGATGAAACCATGGAAGTGGAATCCAATGTATTGGCAGTTTACAAACTTATGAACAAATCTAACAGAGACAGAGGAAGAGGGAGATCCAAAGCCTCAACCTCTAGTTCTTCTGCATCCCACCCTCAAATGGATGAATTGACCAAGATGGTGAAATCAATGTCTGCAAAAATGGAGAAGATGAAATTTGAGGGGAAGCAAGGTTATAAAAGTGCCCAAAATGCTAAAAATAGAGGCAAATTCAGGAAGCCGATTAACAAGGCCCCTCAGATTATGCAAAGGGAACAGAGGAACAGAGATAGGGATGATTAGAAGATCCAAACCCCTCTCTAAAATAACCTCGTGGCTGATGAGGAAGGGGAGAAATAAGAGCTTGACCTCAAAATCCACTACCTTGGAGACACCTCCCCATTTTCCCATTTGACTCAGTCTACATATGAGGATTCCCTCATGGACAACCAAATAAATGAGTTGAGTGAGGGGGAAAAGGCCATTAATATTCCTAATAAATATAACCTCGGGTCAAAGAATAAAGAAGAGAAGTATGAAATCCCAAAGAAGCCTTCCAGAGAAGATAAGCCTACCAAATATGCAACAAACAACAACAAAGAAAAGAAAACTCAGAATCCCTCGCCAATAGCTAAAGGCCCTGTCCCAGAAGTGAGAGAAATTTTGAAGCCCCCTTTCTCCTTTAGCTTTGATCATGAAATTAAAAAAATTAGAATCCCTGTACCCCTTTCAGAGCTAGTCAAGAACGAGGATTTTAAAAGGTCCCTCTCTAAACTGTTGTAGCCCGAGCCTTCATCTTGTTCCACAGACTCAGTAAATATCCAAGACAAAAAACTAGTAGTCATTTTAGAGCCTATGGTAGAAGATAGAGATGATTTATCCCCTCCCTTATACACCTCACTAAACATACATGACAAGGTACTACATAATTTCCTCATGTACTCAAGGGCATCTCATAGTCTCATGCCCAAAACTGTCATGGATGAGCTAGGACTAGAAACCACAAAAGCCTATCATGACATGTATTCTTTTGATTCAATGAAGGTACAGTGTCTTGCGGTCATCAAAGATCTGGTTGTGACCTTGTTTCAGATTCCCATGAAAAGTGTGGTCATGGATATCATGGTGGTTTATGTTCCTCCCAAGTTTGGCATGCTTTTGTCAAGATCTTGGATAAAAAGGCTTGGGGGAACCTTGCAGATGGACCTCACATATTCTACCATTCTAGTCTTTGGAGGGGATCATATAATACTGTACAGAGAAGCTCAGTTGTCCTACATTATCAGTGATGAGGCAGACCCCACTAATCATCCTATCTTTTCCCTTGATATTGATTTGGGATCTAGATTATTACGGCTTACCGATGCCCCTGAACCTCCTCTTGAGATCAGAAAGCAGTCCCTTACTCTCTGTGAAGACTCTCCTCCGATCACTTATGTTTGGAAAATGCTCTTTGATGGAGCCTCCTCTAAGGAGGTTTTTGGTGTTGGAGTGGTCTTTGTTTCACCCTCTCAAGAAATTATATCTTTGTCATACAAAATAGAATTTGAAGCTACAAATAATGTGGCAGAGTATGAAGCTCTTGTTTTGGGCTTGAGGGCTGCAAAAGACATGGGGATTGAAGAGCTAACATTATTTGGAGATGTTGAAATAATTGTTCATCAAGTAAAAAATATTTATCAAGCCAAGCACCCTAGGATTAAGACTTATAGAAATGAGGTGTGGGATTTAATTCACAATTTATTCTTAGCTTTCGACATTTCATTTATTCCAAGAAAGGAAAACACAATGGATGATTCTTTGGTTGTTTCAGTAAGCAATTTTAGAATCCCTCTGCCACCCAAGCTCAGGTATGATGTTGAGGTAAGATATAGGCCCTATGTATCTGACAATATCAAGCATTGGAAGGTGTTCGAGGATGATCTTGAGATCAGAAAATTTCTTGAGTCTGTTGATGAGTTCTCTGCATTACACATTGTCCTGGATCATGATTCCAAAGGTGACGCTCTTGCTGATGTATTTTTAAATAAAATTGATAATCACCATATCGTTCAACTGCCTAGTAACCACATTCCAAAGGTTCTAGTTCCTTTAGAAATACTGTTCAATGGGAACAATGTGGCGGTAAAGTTTAAAGGCCCAACTGAGAATGCTGATGTATCCGAGTGCAATATTGGCATAGAGGAGGATCCAAAGTTTGTCAAGTTTTCAAGTATCCTATCAAGGGAGTAGAGGGCCGAGTATGCTAAGCTATTAAAGGTATTTGATGATGTGTTTACATGGACCTATGAATACCTCAGAACATATGACACTGGTGTCATTGAGCACAAGATCCCACTGAAGGAGGAAGCTAAACCTTTTAGACATAAATTAAGAAAAATAAATCCTATGTTGCTTTCTGTTATGGAGAAAGAAGTAAAGAAACAACTAGATACCCAGATCATTGTTCCCCTGAGATATTCTGAGTGGGTGGACAACCTGGTCCCAGTGAGGAAGAAGAATGGAGAAATGAGACTGTGTGTCTATTTTAGAAATTTGAACAGGGGCTCAAAGAAGGACAATTACCCTTTGCCAAAAATGAACATATATTGTAGAGGGTAACAAGTGCATTTAGGATTTCCATGATTGATGGATTTTTTGGCTACAATCAAATATCTGTTCTACCTGAAGATAGAGAGAAGATGGCCTTCACCACCCCTTGGGGCACATTTATGTATGCCAAGATGCCTTTTGGACTAATGAACGTAGGAGAAACCTTTCAGTGAGCCATGGACATCGCCTTCATTGGAGAAAAGGATAAATCTGTGGTCATCTATCTAGATGACATAATAGTCTTCTCCAGATATGATAAAGAACATTGCTGTCACCTGAGAAAGGTCTTCCTGAAATGTAGAAGGTTTGGTCTTTCCCTAAATCCTAAGAAATCTTTGTTTTCCATGAAGGAGGGGAAATTACTGGGGCATATAGTATCAACTGAGGGGGTCATGATTGATTCAAACAGGATAGAATCTATTCAAGCCTTACCACTTCCCAGATCCAAGAAAGAAGTTCAGTCCTTCCTGGTAAAAATAAATTTTCTGAGAAGGTTTGTCTCCAATTTTGCTGAATTAGTGAAGCATATCACAGCCATGGTCAGGAAGGGGAATAAAGTAAAATGGACTACAGAGTCCAGAGAATCCTTCAACCAAATCAAGAAGGCACTGAATGAAGCACTTGTGCTAATCAGTCCTGATTATTCCAAATATTTTTTGATTTTCTCTTTTGCTTCATTTGACACAGTGACCTTTGTTTTACTACAAAAGAGTGATGCAAGGCCGGAGCATCCTATTTCCTTTTTCAGCAGAGCATTAAGGGATGTATAGATCATATACGATATCGGGGAGAAGTATGTCTATGCCTTGGGGAAAGATCTCAAATATTTCAGAGTCTATGTTTTTCATTTGAAGATCATTGCATATGTTCCTTCAGCCTTTGCGAGGGACATTCTCATTTAGCCTGACATAGACGGGAGAAGGAGCAAGTGAATTTCCAAAATCCTTGAATTTGATCTGGAAATAAAACTCACCAAACTAGTTAAAGACCAAGGTTTAGCCAAGCTATTGGCTGAATCCAATTACAAATATTTGGGGGTTAACTTCATCAACACTTTATTAGAAAGTCAATAGGGTGAGTTACTTGATAAAATTCCTCGGGACAACTCTCAATTAGCTGAATGCGCCTGGTACAAATATATTATATTTTTTCTACAGGAGTTGCGACCTCCAGATGGTATGGGAAGAAGGAAGGCAAGAGCTTTAAAGATCAAAGCAATAAGATATTTCCTTATTGACCAGGTCTTGTACTGGAAAGACCCTCTAGGAGTGCTTTTGAGATGTCTAGACCCACATGAGGCCCAAAGGATTATGTTTGATTTCCATAGAATCCTATGTGGAGGGCATCATTTCTAGAAAAATGCTACCTAAAAAATTCTCAGGGCTAGGTACTACTGGCCTACTCTATTCACTGATGTCTGTGTGAAAATCAGGGCCCACATCAACTATCAGAAATTCTCTGGGAAGCATCAACTCATGTCTTTGCCATTGAAGCTCATAGCAGCTTCAAGACCCTTCCAACAATGGGGCCTAGATTTCATTGGGGAGATTCATCCTCCTTCAAGTGGTCAAAATAGGTGGATCCTAACCACAACAGATTATTTTACCAAATGGATAGAAGTTATCCCCACAAGGAGTGCTTCTCACAAGGTGATCATTGGTTTTCTTGAAGATATTATGAAAAGGTTTGTTTGTTTGAACAAAATCATCACTGATAACATTGCATCCTTCAAGGCTGAACCAATGATCAAGTTTTGTGAGCAATTCAAAATTTCATTAATCCACTCTACCCCCTACTACCCCTAAGGCAATGGATTAGAAGAGTCCTCTAACAAGAGCCTTATAAAGATTATCAAAATACTGTTAGAGGACAAAAAGAAAGCATGGGATTCAAAGCTTAAATTTTCTCTGTGGGTTGATTACGTGACAATTAAGAGGTCCCCAGGCCTCTCCCCTTTCCATATTGTCTATGGATTTGAGGCCATTTTCCCTTCTCATCTTGCCCTATTTGTGGCAAGGTTCTTTCAATATTATCAAGGAGAGTCTGATGATATGATCAGGAGAATGCATCAGTTGGTGGAAGTCAAACAGACTAGAGAGAAATTACTGGAAAAAGCGCATGAACATCAACATAAGATCAAGAAAGCCTTTGACAAAAAGGTGAAAAGGGAGGATTTCCAGCTGGGAGATCTAATACTTAAATGGGATGCGCCCAAACATGATAAAGGAAAACATAAAAAATTTGAATCCCTTTGGATCAGTCCCTTCAAGATTTTTGAAACGTTTCCAAACAACACTTACATGTTGTAGAATTTGGAGGGTGATGAAGTTTTTGGTGGCCCTATAAATGGGCATTTTTTGAAGAAGTTCTTTATTTGAGCCATAAGTGGCTCCTGTGTCTTTGTAAATATTGTTTTTCTTTTTTTCATTTATGGTTTTATAGGAGACTCCATAACCCAACAGAAGGCGACTAGAGCTGCAAAGGATATCTTAGAGGCTTGCAGGGAGGACTCTATCCCCCATGGAGCCTAATGTTATCACATGTTTATGCAGGGGGAATATTTTTCCTTGGTTTTGGCCTCTAGGTGACAAAGGGAGAAGAAAGGGGATAAAAACCCACTAAATGGAACTTATCCTAAGTCTGTTGGGGTCAATGTGACTGTTTGGTGCACTGTGCTAAGAGACACATAGATCTGGGCAACTGAGATCTGCGCACTCTAGATCGACGGTCATTGATCATATTGAGGCCTCAACATGTGAATTCGTTAAAAAATGTAGAGTGGGTCGGGGAAGAAACCGTGGTTTTGTGGAGGTGCAACGTGTCATCTAGAGACACACATCGGGCCAAAAAGTAGGGAAGAATCAAATTTCTTTTCACGGCCCCGATATGCACATGTGCATATAATTTCCCTATCCCAGGTTGACATGTGGCTGCTTTGTCTCACCGACAACTGTCCCCCAATCCATCTCTCTCCTCTTTCCATCACATCCCTTGTTCCCCTATAATTTTCACTCCCTCACACCTGTCCTCCACTCACCCTCCCACCTGTCACATCTCCCCTTCTCATCTCTCTCCACTTGTGCCACCCTACTCCACATCACCTACATCCTCTTACACCTCAACTCTTGCTTGTGTGGTCCCCATGCTATCCTCAGTCTTCTCTTCCCCATCCATGGTTGTTCACCTTGCCATATCCCATTTGATATTCCATGACGAGAGAATCATCACTTCTTCAACAACCATGTCTATTGTCAGACTTCCCTACAAGCATCCAGCTCAGATCCAGATGATAGAATGTGGAGGCTGCCACGTCCTACAGGTGAAGAATTAACTTGGGCCTTCCTCGATCTCGATGAATAAGTTATTGAGGTCAGGTAGAGGCGGTTGAACATCGTTTCCACCATAAATGGAAATCCTAGGGAAGGATTGTCAGTTAGTTGGCTCATCTGCAGGTCCGTTCTAAAACACAATTGCATCTAACCAAGGTTCACATCTGAACAGAGACTGCATGCACAGTCTGTCAGGAAACATGCAGACGTAATGCCTTCAATGCAACCATTTGAGCACACTCATGTGTTTTGGCTCTGAGTGTATAGGAGTATTCTTCATATTTTTTTAGGGTCGATTTGTAAACTTTTAATGAAGCTCTGGTTTTCTGGTTATGTGTTGTAGCCTGAGACTTCTTGTTTAATAACAATCAACTTTTCTTACTCTGTCTTATTTTCCT
>JASDQU010503897.1:20732-37449 GCA_032191745.1 Picea mariana
CGTCCCCTATGGCTCCAAGATGCCCCAATTTGCAAACAAATGTAGAATGATGATAACCCTCCAGAAAATCCCTCAAACTGATGGTTCGGTCGCTGCAAACAAAACCCAACAGTCAGAATGGCCCCAGGCCCTCGGGATAAGCTAGATTGAACCTCCCTCTAGATGATGGTGTGCCCTTGCTGGAAACACAAGAAAAGTACGACCTACTACCTTCTGAAGTGCTAGATGGAGATGGGTTGAGACTAGAATGGTGTGGACGAGTCTTTCATCCTCGAGACCAAGCTGCAGAACAAGGTGAGTGGATATTTCACCACTGAGTTGCTCACAAGGGTTTGTAGAGCAAAACCCCCAAACTGGATGCTCAAGAGCAATAAAAAATGCTAATCCAAAACCAGAATGAGTAATAGGTGCACCCCAACCTCTTACTTATAATTTTCCTTCTAATTCTTTGTTGAAATAGGTTAACTCCCAGGGTTAATCTTCTATTCTTATGTTGAGTTATCTTTTACTCCTTTATCCTTTTCCTTTCTTAAGTCAACTTAAAAATATAACTTTTAACTTCTTGACTTTCCCCCCTTCAGTGTGAGACTATGACCTAGTGGGGGNAGGCCACTGAGTCTCTTCATCACCTCTCTAAGAGGTGGGGAACATTACAATCTCCCCTGCTTGAAATTGCTTGTCCTTAAGAAATTCCAAACTTGCTTCTCTAACCACGTGCTCCTACTCCCAAGTGGCATCCTCAATGGGTAAATCCTTTCACCTAATCAGATACTCCTTGATGCTTCGGTTTCGGAGCCTCCTCTCTCAGACTTCTAACACCTCCTCTGGAATCAAAACAAGTTGTACCTCCTCATCCATGGGAGGTAATGCCTCAATAGGCCTGACATGTTGACCGAGGGCTTTCTTAATGCATGAGACATGGAAGACGTTGTGAATTTTGATACCTTGTGGAAGCTCTAGCTCATAAGCTACTGCCCCTTTCCTCTTGTTGACTCTGTAAGGTCCAAAGAAACGTGGTTGTAGTTTCTCCACTCCGCTTATTTTAATGGAGGCCTGCCTGTATGGTTGCAACCTTAAATAGACTAAATCACCAACCTCAAAGGTGCGATCAACTGTGTTCTTGTATGCTTGGACCTTTTGCTGGTTTTGTGCCCTCTGTAAATGATCCTTCAATTCCCTAAGAATGTCTTGGCTCTGTTGTATCCAATCCTATACCATCAGAGCCCTGCTATCACCAAATGCAATCTCCACAAATGATAAAGGATCATAGCTATATAAAGCTCTTAAGAGTGACATGCCAATGGACATATGTTGGGTGGTGTTGTAGCAATATTCTCCCAAATGTAACCATCTGACCCATGCTTTCTGTTGTCCTTCTACGTAGTTTCTGAGGTAACCTTCCACCCATTTGTTGACTATCTCAATCTCACCATCCGTCTGAGGGTGATAGCTAGTACTAGGAGTCAATGTCGTACCCACTAATCTAAAAAACTCCTGCCAAAACGTACTCATGAATCTATTGTCCCTGTCACAGATGATGGTTTTGGGTAGGCCATGTAGTCTGAACACCTCTCTGAAAAATAATTCGGCCACCTGTGTTGCACTGAAGTTTATGGCTATGGGAAAAAAGTGTGCAAACTTCGTCAACCTGTCTACCACCACAAAAATGCAATCTTTCCCCTGTACTCTGGGCAACCTAGTGATGAAATCCATGGATATACTTTCCCACTTGTGCTCTGCAATAGGTAGGGGCTGCAACAGTCCTGTAGGGTGTGTGTGTTCATCCTTGTTTTCTTGTCATGTAGTGCATTCTTTGAAATGCTTCATCACATCTTCCTTGAGGCCTTTCCATGGAAACCTCTCTCTCACTTGCCTGTATGTCTTACTGATGCCCTGATGCCCTGCTACTCGTAAGTTATGACATGCATGCAGGATCTTAGCTTTGAGAGCTGATCCATGAACTAAAAAGATCCGACCTTTGTAATAGATGAGGTCATTTATGAACCTGAATTTGTCATCCTGTATTTTCTCATCCAACAATTGACAAGTGAACTGATCCTTTGCATATTCCACTATCAAGTGTTCCTTCTAGTCTACTGACATACCACACATGGAAAAAATGGATGGCCTTCTGGATAATGCATCGGCCACTGCGTTGTTCTTTCCTTTGATGAATTCAATGTCAAAGTCATAGGATTGTATTTTGCTTACCCATTTTTGTTGTCTTTCATTCAAATCCTTCTACTCCAATAAATATTTAAGACTATTATGGTCTGATTTGACCACAAACCTTGCACCTACCAAATATTACCTGAATTTGGCTAGTGCATGCATGATAGCCAACATTTCTTTGTCGTAAATGTTGTACAGTAGTTTAGGACCCCTAAGTTTTTGGCTTTCATAGGCAAGGGGGTTCCTATTCTGCATCAACACGGCCCCTATACCTTCCCCTGAGGCATCACACTCCAAAGTGAAGGGTATGTCGAAGTCAGGAAGAGATAGAACTGGGCAGGTGCTCATGACCTCTTTCATTTTCTCCATCATGACTTGGGCCTCATCATTCCATTTGAAGGACCCCTTTTTGGTCAGGTCAGTCAAGGGTGTGCACAATTGAGAAAACCCTTTGACAAATTTCCTATAGTATGCGCATAGGCCCAGGAATCCCCTTAGTTCTGTGAGTGTTTTCGGAGTAGGTCATTCCCTAATGGCTGTTATTTTCTCCTGGTGTACCTGTACCCCTTTTTCCCCTATGATGTGTCCCAAGTAAAGCACTTCTATCATTCCAAATTCACAACTAGATTCCTTGGCGTATAGTGATTTTTCTTCCATGATTGAAAGGATTTGGTCCACATGTCGAAGGTGTTCCTCCCAGGTCTTGTTGTAAATGAGAAAGTCATCAAAGAATACCAACAAGTATTTCCTCAGCTGTTTGTTGAACACATGGTTCATGCAAGATTGAAATGTGGCCGGGGCATTGGTTAACCCAAAGGGCATCACCAAAAACCTGTAATGGCCATAGTGACACCTAAAGGTTGTTTTTGAAATGTCCTCCTCCCTCATCTTGATTTGATGGTAGCCCAAGCAAAGATCAATTTTTGTGAAATATATAGCTCCATGCATATCATCCAACAAATCATCAATCCTGGTTATGGGGTACCTACTTTTGATCATCTTTTTATTCAAAGCCCGGAAGTTAATGCACATTCTCATCATTCCATCCTTCTTCTTCACCAAGACTACTGACGAAGCAAATGGGCTTGAACTTGGTCTGATGTGTCCCATGTCTAGAAGCTCCTTGATGGCCTTCTCTATCTTGTCTTTATACTTCCTAGGATGCCTATAGGGTGTGGTGATAACAGGCTTAGCCCCTGCTTCTAGCTCAAAGATGTGCCCAAACCCCCTGTCTAGTGGCACACCTGGAGGAATCGGCCCAAACACTTTATGGTGCTTGTCAAGGATTCTTTTGATCTCTGGTGTGTAATGCACCTTTCCCTTATCATCCACCCATGTTGAGACCTTACATTCCACTGTGTATACAATTTCTTCCCTTTTGAAGATGGCTTCCATCCTCTTGGCTGTGACCACTCTGGCAGAGTTACCTGTCATGCCTCTGAGCACAACCTTTCGTCCTCCTTCCTCCATAAAGGACATTTCCATGGTATTGTAATTTGTGGTGATGGGTCCTATAGTGCTGAGCCACTGCACCCCTAGGATGATGTTGGTATCGGGAAGATCCATCACATACACATCCTGAACTAACTCATGCCTTCCAAAGGTGAGTTTCATACCTGGTATGTATCTATTACAGGGCATAGTACTACCACCTGCTACCTCCACTTTGAATCCTTCAAACTCTACTATAGGTATGTGCCTCCTCTTCAGTAATGTTGCATCAATGAAATTGTGGGAAGCTCCTCCATCAATCAGAACGGACACTCTCTATCCTTGTAAGACACCTCTCATCCTGAAGGTGTTGAACTTGGGTACCCCATTGATAGATGCCAACGTAGCCTTCTCTCCAGCCACAGAGTCTAGTTCTGGAACCTCCTCTTTTGTTGCCTCTAACGTATTGACCTCCATCTTTTTTATCTGACCATACTCATCCTCTTCTTCATCATCTAAAGTGAGATCAATGTAATGTACCTATCCTCATCCCATGCACTTATGTGAGGGATTCCATGGCTCCTTGCATGTGAAGCAGAGTTGCTTCCTTCTCATTTCCCTCCTGGTGTTGTCATCTCTTCTTCCACGACCCTTGTCATAACCCTTAGGGTCACGTCCTCCCTAGTTTATTGGAGGCCTTTGATCTCTTCCACCATTGTTAAGAGGTGGTCTGGGTATGAATTTTGGCTTAGCAGCTGGACCCAAATCCCTCATCTTCCAAATGGCTTCCTNCATGCACTTATGTGAGGGATTCCATGGCTCCTTGCATGTGAAGCAGAGTTGCTTCCTTCTCATTTCCCTCCTGGTGTTGTCATCTCTTCTGCCACGACCCTTGTCATAACCCTTAGGGTCACGTCCTCCCTAGTTTATTGGAGGCCTTTGATCTCTTCCACCATTGTTAAGAGGTGGTCTGGGTATGAATTTTGGCTTAGCAGCTGGACCCAAATCCCTCATCTTCCAAATGGCTTCCTGTAGGCTGGTAGGCTTGAAGGCCTTAACCCAACCCTTCAAGGGTTCCATAAATCCTTCTGTAAAGAGCATCATGAGCCTAGTTGGGGACATATCTTGCACCATCACTGCCAACCTCTGGAACTCATCAATGTATGCCTGAACCGTACCTGTTTGCTTGAGTTGGGTGAGCTCCCGGAACTGTAACTCAATATCTCCTAGATCAAATCTATCAATGAGCCTCTGAGTGAATTCTATATAGGATACAATCTGATTGTGCCTGAGTGTGGTGAGCCCATGGTACCACTAATTATGGGCCTTTCCATCCAAGTACATAGTGGAAAACTTGATGGCCTCCATCTCTCTCATGGGGTTAAGATGTAGGTAAGTATCCAACTTCTGCACCCATGCTTGTGCTGTCATCTTAGTTGTACCATCAAAGTATGGAATCTCTATATTCCCTTCTCTTTGCTCAAAATCAAAGTTGCCTCTGTGGTTCATCCTAGGCCGGTTTCTAAGCCTGAGTTGACAATACTTGTCTAGGGACATCTATCTTTGAACTTTCATATCCAAGCTGTAGTATTCCCTGGTACTCCTGGCTAATTGTTCCACAAAATATTCAACCTATTCATGCTTCCCTTGCTCATCTATGAATGTGGTCATGTATGGTCTAGGGTTAGCTCTACTACCTGAGTGTTTTCCTAGTGGTTCATCCATGAACACTGACACGTATGGCCTATGATTGGTCTTGCTACCCATCTTCCCATGGAGCGTTCCACCTCCAAGACTTTCTTCGGATCCTGGTGCTTTCTCTGGGTTATATCTGACTTCCTCATGGGTTCCACCAGACCCTCTAGCCTCCTTATTCCCATACGTATCAGGATGTCTTCCTCGATGGGTTACTTGCATCAGAAGGTCAGTTATCCTAGTTTGGTTCTCGTTCATTTTCTGTAGATTCTCATGAAATTTCTTCAAGGTTTCAGAGATTTCGGCCTGTCCCCTTTTGTTGGTTTCCTGATACTCATCCAAATGAAGAACCAATGTGCTTTCTGTGCAATTCATGTTTTGCTGGAACTTACCAAATTTGGCTACTAAGAGAGCCAAGCCCTCAGGCTCATGGTCATCTCCTAACACTTCCATTTTTTCCTCTATTTCACTATTGTTTTTCTTCCTCCAACCCATAAAAATTCCCCTGTACTTCTTCATGCACCGATCTCTCCACAGGTTTGCAGGATTGAGGCTCTGATACCAGTGTAATGATCCCAATCCAAATTCTTTCTTGGAATCACTAACTACTACTAATTTATTGAGTTATTAAGTGCATACAAGATTCATCAACACATGGAGATCACAATATATTCAAGATGTAGAAGCACAAGCAAAGATTTGACCTTTTGATTATGAGCAATGTAAGATCAATACAATAGATGGTCGGTCTGGCATAAACCTCAGATGGTTGTACAAGCAATAGATATGAGCTACTCCAAAATGCTTCTGACAATACAAAATAAGCCTCCAAAGGATGGATATACAATGAAGAATGAATCAAGAAGATCTAAGCCGTACTAATGCTCAACCTCCAAGCTGGAAAGTGCCACATCCTGCTAGAATGTTGAAGCCCTCAATAATTCTTCCCTGCTACCAAAAGTGTCCAATCATCTTGATAAATATGCCAAATGATAGATCGGGCAACTGTAAGGACAACCCAGATGTCCAAATTCCCAAATCCACTCTCAAACCTCGTAGATCTCGATTTCCCACTGAATGGGGTGCCCCACAAGATGAATGAAACCCTAGTTGTTTCGTCCCTAATCAAGGAGGCCTCCAAATGCTCTGAAACTCTCCAAGAATATAGATTGGGCTATGAGAATCCTATGGGAGAAGTTTCGAACTCAGATCTCAAGAAGATCTCCCTAGATCTGAGTTTTACTAAATCATGGGACATCCCTTATGGCTCCAAGATGCCCCAATCTGTAGGCAAATCTAGAATGATGATAACCCTCCAAAAAATCCCTCAAACTGATGGTTTGGTCCCTGCAAACAAAACCCAACTGTCGGAATGGCCCCAGACCCTCACAATAAGCTAGATCGAACCTCCCTCTAGATGATGGTGTGACCTTGCTGGAAACACAAGAATAGTAGGACCTTCTACCTTCTCAAGTGCTAGATGGATATGGGCTGAGACTAGAATGGTGTGGAGGAGTCTTTCATCCTTGAGACCAAGCTGCGGAACAAGGTGAGTGAATATTTCACCACTGAGTTGCTCACAAGGTTTTGTACAAAAAAAACCCCAAACTGAATGCTCAAGAGCAATAGAAAATGCTAATCCAAAACCAGAATGAGTAATAGGTGCACCCCAACCTCTTACTTATACTTTTCCTTCTAATTCTCTGTTGAGTTAGGTTAACTCCCAGGGTTAATCTTCTATTCTTTTGTTGAGTTATATTTTACTCCTTTATCCTTTTCCTTTCTTAAGTCAACTTAAAAATATAACTTTTAACTTCTTGACTTTCCCCCCTTCAGTGTGAGACTATGACCTAGTGGGGGTGTCGAGGCCACTGAGTATCCTCATCACCTCTCTAAGAGGTGGGGGACATTACATAAGGCTAGGTTCGTATGTTGTTTTTTCATATTATGAAGATATGATATTTATGTCACAGATGGTAAGGATATGTTCATTACATTAGGATGACGAGGTTTTGTTCATCACATTGCAACAATATGGTTATTTTCATCACATTGTGATGATGAGGTTATGTTCATCACATTATGACAATATGCTTATGATCATTCATGTTCGTCACATTGCAATAATATGGTTATGACAAGACATGCTCGTCACATTGCGAAAAATATTTTTATGGCCACTCATGTTCTTCACATCGCAACAATATCGTTGTGTTTGTCACATTGTGACAATATGGTTATGGAAAACCATGTTCAACCATTGTCAACCATGGTCAACCATAGTCCACCATGGTCATGGTCAATCAAGGTCAACCATATTTATGTTCGTCACATTGTGAAAATATGGTTATGATCATCACATCGTATGTTCAGCGTATAAGGCTAGGTTTGTATGTTGCTTTTTCACATTATGACGATAGGATATTTGTGTCACAGACGGTGAGGATATGTTCATCACATTAGGACGATGTGGTTTTGTTCATCACATTGCAACAATATGGTTATTTTCATCACATTGTGATGACGAGGTTATGTTCATCACATTGTGACAATATGGTTATGGCCATTCATGTTCGTCACATTGCGAAAATATGGTTATATTCATCAAATTGCGACAATATGGTTATGACAAGACATGCTCGTCACATTGCGAAAAATATTCTTATGGCCACTCATGTTCTTCAAATCGCGATAATATCGTTGTGTTCGTCACATTGTAATCAAAATCACTTTCATTTATTTTGCAACATTTGGAGATATCTACTTAATTTTTTCTCTTTTCTATACATTCAAGTTTCCATTTATTATTATTATTTAAATTGAATTAAAATCATCTTAATAAGAATAATCATACCCATAATTTTAATAAGAATAACAATAACCCTAATATCACACTAATATTAATAACCCTAACCCTAATCCTAATAATCATTTACTTACCCTAATCCTAATAACCATTTACTTCAATATATTATGAATACATTATTGGTGATATCTTTAATTATTAATATTGATTAATAATTAGTGTATAAAGAGTATGTATGTTACATACCTAAAGTACCCATTGTATATATTAATTATGTATATAATAATAATGATAATGATAATCTATTTTTAAGTTCACTCCCAAGCCACAACAAATTGGTGTATGAAACCCCCTTGTTTGTGGGACAAGGGACCCCCTCCGCCCAACGATTTGACTAGTAAAGTCTATGGAGGTATACATATCCTACACCCTCTTAATCCTAGCTTTATTAGTAATATATTATTAAAAACCCTAACCCTAAAATCTTAAAAGTTATTGAATTTATTTTATTAATAAACTTTATTAATTTACAAAGATAGTTTATTTTATTAATAAACTTTGTTAGTATTGTCAAAAAAACAAAAGACATGAGCTAAAATCACTGCTTATATTAATAAACCCTATTTATTCCTTTGAGAAGTATGCATCCATGTTCATAATAAGATAAAAACACGTTGTCCCATGGGATGAAGTTAAACTTAACAATTATATATATCGAAATGTATTTGGTCAATTTTAATCACCTTTGATACATACAAAGCATAGATATTTCAGTAATCTTCTAAATGATAAACCACTTCATTTTATAAAAACCCTTAAAAAAAAAAAAAAATTTATTTTTGTTATAGATTTTTTAATGAGGAAAAAAAGGTCATAAGTGGTTACATATCTAGATATCAATCAAAGCATTTCCCTTTAAAAAAAAAAATGATTACAAAGAGGGAGAAAGCTAATATCACCACCTCCATTGGGCTTTCAATATTTTACTCTAAATTCAAGCTAATATCACCTATTTTCTGACCAAACATCATCGTGAAAGCATAGCATTATCGACATTAAAGTATTGTAACTATTTTAAAAAATACTCAAGCCAAAATACATAAATACATTAACCATTTACTTCATTTTATAAAAACCTTGAAAACAAATGAAAATTATTTTTGTTATAGATTTTTTAATGCAGGAATAAATCTCATAGGCGGTTACATATCGAGATATCAATCAAAGTGTTTCCCTTTAAAACAAATATGACTACAAAGAGGGATAAAGCTAATATCACCACCTCCATTGGGATTTCAATATTTTACTCTAAATTAAAGCTAATATGACCTATTTTCCAACCAAACGTCAACATGAAAGCATAGTATTACTCACATTAAAGTATTGTAACTGTTTTAAAAAATACTCAAGAGAAAATATCTCAAATTCTCCTATTCTAAGCATATCTCAACACCTCGCGGGTGCCTATACTGTCTTCCACTCTTGGCATCTTGTTGAATGTATCTATGCTCCCATTCTCGGGGCCATTATTGGCACCTGCGTTATACTCTTCTTATGCGGAGGCATGGACACTTAGAGCAGCTCTACCAGAGGGATCCAGATTGTGAACCCACCCATCATCCCATTCCACTGCTTTTGCGTTGCTACAAGCCATCCTCTTCCCACCCAAAACCATGAACCATTCTGAGTTCTGCAAATTATAACATCCAAGATTAAGAATTTTAGGGTTACAAAAATTGCTAACCTAGATCCTCATTTGTGAATCGTACTTACCTAAGGTTAAAATCTTTCCAATATCGTCCTGTAGTAGTATGCCTCCTTTGTGGTGGGAGTATTATGGGGGAATAATTATTTTTCATTGCCCAACATCGTATCCGTCACCTGCACAGTACATCACCACAACACATAATTAGTTTACTTTGGTAATTTGTTAAGTAGTCGATTATGCCAAAACCACAGAAAACTACATCTTTCACAGACATGCTCTGCCGCATGTGATTTCAAGCCATCAAATCAACTGTAGCCAACTCCATCGCTGAATTTCTCCTTCCGTCTGTACAAAATGTGCTGCAATACCACCGCAAAAATCACTACTGTTAAAATTCAAACTCTTTACCCGGCCCAGAATTTAGAAGAAATAAATCACCTATCAAATATTACACAACCATGCCAAATGATGTGAATATTGCGACCTCATCATCTGCATCAAATTACACATTAGATTTTATTAATCACTAGGTAATCTCTAAATCAAAATATATTACACATAGAAGGTGAATATTAAACGTCTTCTCACGGTTTTTAAATTACAAAAAGTGGCAATCATATATTGTTACAGTAATTTTTTAATCATGTTTAGTAAAAGTGAAAAATTATGTACAATTTTATAAATGTAAGGGAGTTAGTTCTTGTAATCTTATTCATTGATTTGGATGTAAGATGAAGAATATGCCAACATCTTCACTTTTTGGCCATCAAATTAAATTTTGTAATTAAAAAAACGATTAATCCAACAATTTCAATAAGGGGGACGCCTATCAACCTAATTATGAAAAACATAACCAATTTATTAAAAAACATTAAAAACTTGTTCAATGATTGACAAGCTTAATGACACCCAATCTCTTGAATACCAATATTGGAAATCCATGTAAAACCTCAAAAGGATATGATTAAAACCCTTCAATAGTAATACTAGCAAAACCTTTTAATTACACCCATTTTATTGAATACATAACACTATAGGTTCATGTAAAACGTCAAGAGCATATGTTTTAAGTTGTGCAAAACCTACTAGCAAAAGATTGGGCAAGAAAACTACCAGTAAAGACATTCAAATAATCTGCATCTGACACAGCAAGGGGGGTGACTAAAGCCACAAACAACTTGGTCACTTTCCACACCATTTAGATTTTTCTTATTTTTAGTTTCTGATTGTTTTAGGCCTTCTATCTGTCAAGAAGATTCTAAAAGGTCTAAAACTTTATGACTAAGGTTGATGAAAATACCTAAACCCTAGGAAGAGAAGGGGTACCATTCTTTTGTATTGTATTTGTTCCATGGTTGAGAAGAGCATCTAGGGAGTCGATTTTGAGAGCATAATAGAGGAGGTAAGATATTTTAAAGTAGCCCTTCAATCCATAGTGTGAGAGGAAACTCCATAGTGAGTGCCCCTCTTTCTTTGTACTTGCATTTTATTACTTAAGAAAAGAAAGAAGAGTATAGTCCTCACCTTCTACTTTCTCTCATAAGGTGTGTTAATTTTATTAGTCTTTCATTTTCATAAATATGAGCAATTAGCTAGTAATAATTAATTTGGGATCCAAGGAAATAAATTACATAATCTAAGATTTCAGGAACTATTCTAGTGGAATATCCACATCACTTTACAGATTATGAACCCTTAATACATTGCACCACCCACTTGGTAGCTAGAATACTATTTTGAGTGGAAATATCAATCAAACCAAGCCCTGGTCCATCATGGGGAAAACAACAAAACTAAGGGAAAACCCCTATATCCACCATATTTTGACCATAAACAAGCTCTCAAAATCCACTCAATCCATTGAAATTGAGTTTCTCTAGTAAACCAATAGGACACATAATAAACATAAGATATTAAAAGAGTACAACCAACAATAATCAACTTTCCTACAAAACAAAGGTCCTTATGATTTCAAAAGGAAGCTTACTTTGTAACTTCTGAAAACACCAACCCCATAAGGCCACAGTTGACAACCCAACTTGAAGGGGAATTCGTGAATATTATGCAATAACCCTAGACTATACATAAGGCCAAGCGACAATAATCCAATCTGGGGCCAATCCTACCTCATATATCTTGTTCTTTTATAAAATCAGCTTATCCTTTTACAAAATAACCCTTCTCCTTTTACAAAATCATCTTATCCTTTTACAAAATCACCCCTACTTTGATTCTTGATGAATGAAGATCAAAGAGAGTAAATAAATGGACTTAGTAGATGAGGAGGAAAGAAAAAAATAGAGTTTTCATCCTCTATGTAAATAAATACATGAGGTCCATATATATCCACATACATGGTTGAGAAAAGATGTATAGGAACACTGCATATATAAGTGATACACCCCTCTTCCAAAATTCATTCAGGAAATGAGGCACATTGAGAAATTGATCAAAGATGTCTAGGAACACTTTTCAATTGAGAAAATATGTGAAGGCATGAGATATGTATTTATCAGAAGACCACACCATCACTAGGGTGTATGGTTTTGAACAAGAACATTTCAATCTCCCTATTTTCTTGAAACCCAGAATGTTGGCCCTAGAATATGTTAGACAATTATTGATGGTTGATAACTTATTATTTTCCCAACATATAAATAAAATCACCTTTCCACTACCATAGAGGTCGGTACATTTTTGGTTCAACAAAGAACAATTTTTTGTTGTAGAAGAAGAGATGCTGAAACAATTTGACTTTTTAAAAAATGAATGATGGGTATATAACCCCATGTTGTCATATTTAAAAGGAATCCATATTAAAAACACTTTACAATGCTGTTGATAGAAAAAAATTTCCAACCTTGAGTCTTGGGAAGAGGTCAAGTAGATCCTAGGAAGTGATTTCCTCATCAACTCAAGCCAACATAACCCATACCACTCATCCTATAAAATTATCATTTTCAGAAATGTAGTTAGGAATGAATGTGGATAGGTACGAGAACAAAAGGACTAAAGGGAATGAGGAGGTGGAAACATAGGAAAATGTGATATGGAGTTTGAATAAAGATACACCCCACTTCCAAAATTCATTTAAGAAATGAGGCACATTGAGAAATTGATCAAAGATGTCTAGGCACACTCTATAAGGATGGGTATATGACCCCATGTTGTCATCTTTGCAAAGAAGCCATATTACAAACACTTTACAATGGTGTTTATAGAAAATAATTCCAACCTTGAGTCTTTGGAAGAGGTCAAGTAGGTCCTAGGAAGTGATTTCATCATCAACTCAAGACAACACAGTCCATACCACTCATCCTATGAAAATATCATTTTCAGAAATGTAGTTAGGAATGAATGTGGATGGGTAGGATAACAAAAGGCATAAAGGGAAAGAGGAGGTGGAAACATAGGAAAATGTGAAATGTAGTTTGAATAAAGGGAAAGGTGTGTTGCATATAACCAAAGGGGAAATCTAGTAAGTGTCATCCTTAACTATTGAACACCTCCCCTCATCCATGCTATCAACAAGAGTCATGAAGAAAGAAACACACCAGGGAAGGAACATAAAATAAACCCTCCTTATTCTTTCATTATCTTGATATCAAAAGTCACAATAGGGATATGAAAAAGGAGATGTATCCTCAAGCAGTGGGAGAGTTAAGCCTAGGAAAATCTACTAACAACATTGGATTATCAACAAGGAACTTTCAATTTATCCTTGTTGGACTACAAGGAAACCTTGATCAAGTTAAAAATCTAGAATATTCAACCCACTAACATCATTGACCTACACCAACAGACAAGTGACATGCTATGCAAACTCGTACTTCAATCCTCTTCTAATGAATGGAAAACGAGAGAAATGGTACACAAAATTAATAGGCAATTCAATCAAGAGAATAAAGATAGTAGAGCTTGGAAACAAGATCATAGATCTAGCTATAGACCCATTGGTGAAGCAGAAGAAATCAATATTTTAAGAAATGGGTTTAACATTAAATAGGATTAGCCTCCCTGACACCCATCATGTGCAAACTATACTATTGCAATCGAGTCATGAAGCTGAGAAATCAATAGACTTCGTTGATCCGAACAAACAAGAAAAAAAAGAGCCAACTACCTAAGGGAGACCTAGCAGAAGGATTAACTAAGGTGATGGTTGACCTTTGTGTGAAAGAGTTGGAGCTAGAACTATGACCATCAAACTAAAAAATAAAGATGCAAGGGTGACATAATTAGAGGAACATGGAAAGAGAAGGCAAAATTCTACTAAAGAAGAGGCCTTCAAGGAGATGGAAAAATTAAAGAAATAAGTTGCAGGGAAGTCATCCCTTAAAGAAGTCAAGCATGTCATTTGGGATAGCATATCCACATTGATATATGACAATTAGACCCATTTCTAGTTTATAAAAGATGAGCTAGAGCTACTCACCTCACCTAGGAAGGAAATAACCAGAACAACTAATGAGTTAGAAAAAAAACTATATTTGGATAATGACATTATAAATTTCTTGAACAACAACATTAAGGAATAACTCAAGGAGTGAAAAAATGAAAACCAAATCCAAATCTCCATGTAAATAAAGTTCAACCAAAGATAATTCTTATTATTTTTTATGTACATGGTTTGCTTCTTATTATTAATAATAAGTAGATTATTTGCTCATTGTTGTTCCAAATATTTTGTGGATTAAAAAGTAGAAATCAAATCTTGAAAGAACATGTTATGAGTGATTTAGGTGTGATAAATTATTTTCTAAGTTGAAAAAAATCAAAATGTTTGATTCCAGTCTTGATTTTACTCCATTTCAATGTGGATTCAAGCTTAGAAAAGAATTCCCTTCCAAGTAGGTGGATGCTACATTATATAGGGAACTTGTTGCCAACCTATATTACTTAACACACACTAGGATAGACATTTTCTTTGTAGCCAATCTAGACTCCATGTTTATGCAAGAACCTAGAAAAAGTCATTGGTTGGCTGCTAAAATAACTTTGTACTACATCTTAGTACATGCACTATGCCATCCATTATGCAGTGAGCCCCAAATTTCTTTGGTAGGATACACTTATATGGATTGATTCCATGATGTCAATGATAGGAAATCCATAGTTGATTAGGTATTTTATTTGATTATGATAAGAAATGAAGAAATGCAGATTCAAAATGTCTATTCAAGCTTGGATTTACCCAAAATTCTACAACTGCCTCTTTTTTTTTTACAATCAAATTGTCATCCACGTTATAAACAATCTATTTTTTCATGCTAAAATCAAACAGTAAGAGCCTTGCCTAGTTTCCATAGAGTTTTTGGATGATTAGATTTTGGAATTAAAATTAGATTTAGCAAGCATATCTAGCATATACCATGAGTTATTCTTTTTCTGGATGAATAATGTCAATATTTGCAAATATTGTTTTTCTTTTTTGTAAATTATCCTTACTGCAATATTGTTCAATACTTTGTACTTCTCTTTTTAAATTCTTTCATTTTTTCTTATATTTTGATGAATTTAAACATCAAGCAATATTGACTATCTATCAAACTCTTGATGGACACACCTACCACACTTAGAGGGGGGGTGAATGACTGTGGGGCTCTTTTTCCCAAAACTTTCCTCTCGCACAAAAACTCATCAATTAGCATTCAACATTTATTCATTACCCATTGCTATCATTTATAACCAATTAAATGTGAGAACATATCAACAACATATATAAGAAATATATCATCAACAAGTCATCACCACAATGAACAAAAAGAACACAATATGTATGTACAATTTTATTTTTATTATGGACTACAATCCTTGGGGTTTATCAGCAACAACTGAATAGAGTAAAACTCTACAAGAGCACTAGCTCTATATGCAAGACTCAACTTACATTGTTAGCACCAACTGAGATGAGGCAACAATCCTCAACAAATATCAATCTATCAACAGGTACGCGACCTGTTAGTAGTGAAACCCACATGTGCAGGCGCCCTGGCTCACTACATCTCGCGTGTGAATGTGGCCAGTGTATAATGCAACAAGCGTATGCTAGGGTTTTACTTTTCTACACATGCTTAGATCCTCTAAAACCTACAATCACTTTCTCTTCTGTCTTCCACTGTCCAAACTGACCCACAGACAGTCACAACACATCCAAGCTCTCCAATAGCTTTCTCATGCTCCATAACAAATCAATATGAATGCTATCTCAATCATGTATACATAACTAGTATACCATAGCAATCATGTCACTACTGAATCACAAAAGTGCTACTCACTCCATCAACCAAATCAACGAAACTAAGCCACATCATAGAATCCATACAAAGAATTCATTAAGCATTCATAGCACATCAAACAATAGCATCCATCAAGACAATAATGTAACCATACCAGTGTCTCAGTGATAGATCTGAGGCCATAGAATGTAGATCTAGAACTTGCCTCATCATCCAAGATATTGGCACCAGCTCAAAAAAAAATCTCCTTGATTTTATCCACTCCACGCTCCATGTACAGATTCATCCCGTGTGTACACTCACCCTATACACAGGCATCTCATGTGTAGACGTACCCTATATATAGACAACCCGCATGGACATAAAAAAATAGGGTTTTCTGTGAATCCAAGACTTTTTCTGTCAAGATCTCTGACATTGCCGAAACTTTGATGCATCCATGAGATCATCCTCTCGCTTTCTTCCTAAGAATAGATTTTCAATCATGCTCAAGAGATTCACACCAATAGGATGCTCTCACAAGAAGCTCTCCATCAAAACTCCACAAGATATTCACAAGAAGCTCTCAATTGATCCACAAAAGGATTTTCACCAAAATGTACATCTAACAAGAGATCCTAGCTTCTTATTTATAGTTTCATATTCTAGGTCACTTAACCCATTTTT
>JASDQU010503897.1:38310-67316 GCA_032191745.1 Picea mariana
CCAATCATCTTGAGAAATATGCCAAATGATAGATCGGGCAACTGTAAGGACAACCCAGATGTCCAAATTCCCAAATCCACTCTCAAACCTCGTAGATCTGAATTTCCCACTGAATGGGGTGCCCCACAAGATGAATGAAACCCTAGCTGGTTCAGCCCTAATGAAGGAGGCCTTCAAATGCTCTGAAACTCTCCAAGAATATAGATCAGGATACGAGAATCCTATGGGAGAAGTTTCGAACTCAGATCTCAAGCAGATCTCCCTAGATCTGAGTTTTACTAAATCACGGAACATCCCCTATAGCTCCAAGATGCCCCAATCTGTAGACAAATGTAGAATGATGATAACCCTCCAGAAAATCCCTCAAACTAATGGTCCGGTCCCTGCAAACAAAACCCAACTGTCGGAATGGCCCCAGGCCCTCAAAATAAAATGGATCGAACTTCCCTCTAGATGATGGTGTGCCCTTGCTGGAAACACAAGAATAGTACGACCTTCTACCTTCTGAAGCGCTAGATGGAGATGGGTTGAGACTAGAATGGTGTGGAGGAGTCTTTCATCCTCGAGACCAAGCTGCGGAACAAGGTGAGTGGATATTTCACCACTGAGCTGCTCACAAGGGTTTGTACAACAAAACCCCCAAACTGAATTCTCAAGAGCAATAGAAAATGCTAATCCAAAACCAGAATGAGTAATAGGTGCACCCCAACTTCTTACTTATACTTTTCCTTCTAATTCTCTGTTGAGTTAGGTTAATTCCCAGGGTTAATCTTCTATTCTTCTATTGAGTTATATTTTACTCCTTTATCCTTTTCCTCTCTTAAGTCAACTTAAAAATATAACTTTTAACTTCTTGATTTTCCCCCCTTCAGTGTGAGACTATGACCTAGTGGGGGTGCCCAGGCCACTGAGTCTGCTCATCACCTCTCTAAGAGGTGGGGGACATTACATAAGGCTAGGTTCATATGTTGTTTTTTCATATAATGAAGATATGATATTTATGTCACAGATGGTAAGGATATGTTCATTACATTAGGATGACGAGGTTTTGTTCATCACATTGCAACAATATGGTTATTTTCATCACATTGTGATGATGAGGTTATGTTCATCACATTGTGACAATATGCTTATGATCATTCATGTTCGTCACATTGCGATAATATGGTTATGACAAGACATGCTCGTCACATTGCGAAAAATATTTTTATGGCCACTTATGTTCTTCACATCGCGACAATATCGTTGTGTTTGTCACATTGTGACAATATGGTTATGGAAAATCATGTTCAACCATTGTCAACCATGGTCAACCATAGTCCACCATGGTCATGGTCAATCAAGGTCAACCATATTTATGTTCATCACATTCTGACAGTATGGTTATGATCATCACATCATATGTTCAACGTATAAGGCTAGGTCCGTATGTTGTTTTTTCACATTATGACGATAGGATATTTGTGTCACAGACGGTGAGGATATGTTCATCACATTAGGATGACGAGGTTTTGTTCATCACATTGCAACAATATGGTTATTTTCATCACATTGTGATGATGAGGTTATGTTAATCACATTCCGACAATATGGTTATGGCCATTCATGTTCGTCACATTGCGAAAATATGGTTATATTCATCAAATTGCGACAATATGGTTATGACAAGACATGCTCGTCACATTGCGAAATTTTTTTTTATGGCCACTCATGTTCTTCAAATCGCGATAATATTGTTGTGTTCATCACATTGTAATCAAAATCACTTTCATTTATTTTTCAACATTTGGAGATATCTACTTAATTTTTTCTCTTTTCTATACATTCAAGTTTCCATTTATTATTATTATTTAAATTGAATTAAAATCATCTTAATAAAAATAATCATACCCATAATTTTAATAAGAATAACAATAACCCTAATCTCACACTAATATTAATAACCCTAACCCTAATCCTAATAATCATTTACTTACCCTAATCCTAATAACCATTTACTTCAATATATTATGAATACATTATTGGTGACATCTTTAATTATTAATATTGATTAATAATTAGTGTATAAAGAGTATGTATGTTATACCTAAAGTACCCATTGTATATATTAATTATGTATATAATAATAATAATAATAATAATCTATTTTTAAGTTCACTCCCAAGCCACACCAAATTGGTGTATGAGACCCCCTTGTTTGTGGGACAAGGGACCCCCCTCCGCCCAACGATTTGACTGGTAAAGTCTACGGAGGTATACATACCCTACCCCCTCTGTATTTGAACTCATAACCTCTAACCCTAACCCTAAAATCTTAAAAGTTATTAAATTTATTTTATTAATAAACTTTATTAATTTACAAAGCTAGTTTATTTTATTAATAAACTTTGTTGGTATTGTCAAAAAACAAAAGATATGAGCTAAAATCACTAAAATCAGTGCTTATATTAATAAACCCTATTTATTCCTTTGAGAAGTATGCATCCATGTTCATAATAAGCTAAAAACATTTAGTCCCATGGGATGAAGTTAAACTTAACCATTATATATATCAAAATGTATTTGGTCAATTTTAATCACCTTTGATACATACAAAGCATAGATAAATTAGGAATCTTCTAAATGATAAACCACTTCATTTTATAAAAACCCTAAAAAAAAAAATATATTTTTGTTATAGATTTTTTAATGCGGGAATAAAGCTCATAGGTGGTTACATATCTAGATATCAATCAAAGCATTTCCCTTTAAAAAAAAATATGATTACGAAGAGGGAGAAAGCTAATATCACCACCTCCATTGGGCTTTCAATATTTTACCATAAATTCAAGCTAATATCACCTATTTTCCGACCAAACGTCAACGTGAAAGCATAAAATTATTGACATTAAAGTATTGTAACTATTTTAAAAAATACTCAAGCCAAAATACATAAATACATTAACCATTTACTTCATTTTATAAAAACCCTAAAAAAAAATTAAAATTATTTTTGTTATAGATTTTTTAATGCAGGAATAAACCTCATAGGTGGTTACATATCCAGATATCAATCAAAGTGTTTCCCTTTAAAAAAAAATATGACTACAAAGAGGGATAAAGCTAATATCACCACCTCCATTGGGATTTCAATATTTTACTCTAAATTAAAGCTAATATGGCCTATTTTCCGACCAAACATCAGCGTGAAAGCATAGTATTACCCACATTAAAGTATTGTAACTGTTTTAAAAAACACTCAAGAGAAAATATCTTAAATTCTCCTATTCTAAGCATATCTCAACACTTCAAGGGTGCCTATATTGTCTCCCACTCTTGGCATCTTGCTGAATGTATCTATGCTCCCATTCTTGGGGCCATTATTGGCACCTGCGTTATACTCTTCGTATGCGGAGGCATGGACACCTAGAGAAGTCCTACCAGAGGGATCCAGATTGTGAACCCACCCATCATCCCATTCCACTGCTTTTGCGTTGCTACAAGCCACGCTCAGCCATGCCGAGTTCTGCAAATTATAACATCCAAGATTAAGAGTTTTAGGGTTACAAAAATTTCAAACCTAGATCCTCATTTGTGAATCGTACTTACCTAAGGATAAAATATTTCAAATATCGTCCTGTAGTAGTATTCCTCTGTGGTGGGAGTATTATGGGGGGATAATTATTTTGCATTGCCCAACATCGTATCCGTCACCTACACAGTGCATCACCACAACACATAATTAGTTTACTTTGGTAATTTGTTAAGTAGTCGATTATGCCAAAACCACAGAAAACTACATCCTTCACAGACATGCTCTGCCGCATGTGATTTCAAGCCATCAAATCAACATGTCTGTACAAAATGTGTTGCAATACCACCTCAAAAATCACTACTGTTAAAATTCAAACTCTTTACCTGGCCCAGAATTTAGAAGAAATAAATCACCTATCAAAGATTACACAACCATGCCAAATGATGTGAATACTGTGACCTCATCATCTGCATCAAATTACACATTAGATTTTATTAATCGCTAGGTAATCTTTGAATCAAAATATATTACACATAGAAGGTGAATATTAAACGTCTTCTGACGATTCAGACATCAAAAACCAAAATGTGCCTTGTCTAGCCACCTATCTCATTTAAATAGAATAAATAATTTTAAATTACAAAAAGTGGCAATCATATATTGCTACAGTAATTTTTTAATCATGTTTAGTAAAAGTGAAAAATTATGTACAATTTTATAAATGCAAGGGAGTTAGTTCTTGTAATCTTATTCATTGATTTGGATGTAAGACGGAGAATATATCAACATCTTCACTTTCTGGCCATCAAATTAAATTTTGTAATTAAAAGGATGATTAATCCATCAATTCCAATAAGGGAACGCCTATCGACGTAATTACGAAAAACATAATCAATTTATTAAAAAACATTAAAATGATAAACTTGTTCAATGATTGACAAACTTAACGACACCCAATCTCTTGAATACCAATATTGGAAATCCATGTAAAACCTCAAAAGGATATGATTAAAACCCTTCAATAGTAATACTAGCAAAATCTTTTAATTACACCCATTTTATTGAATACATAACACTAAAGGTTCGTGTAAAACGTCAAGAGCATATGTTTTAAGTTGTGCAAAACCTACTAGCAAAAACTTGGGCAAGAAAACTACTAGTAAAGACATTCAAATAATCTGCGTCCAACATGGCAAGGGGGGCGACTAAAGCCACAAACAACTTCGTCACTTTCCACACCATTTAGATTTTTCTTATTTTTAGTTTCTTTTCAGGCCTTCTACCTTTCAAGAATATTCTAAAAGGTCTAAAACCTTATGACTAATTGACTGTTGATGATGCAAAAGCTCTGTTAAATACCTAACCCCTAGGAACAAAAGGGGTACCATTCTTTTGTATTGTATTTGTTCTATGGTTGAGAAGAGCATCTAAGGAGTGGATTTTGAGAGCATAATAGAGGAGGTAAGATATTTTAAAGTAGCCATTCAATCCATAGTGTGAGAGGAAACTCCATAGTGAGTGCCCCTCTTTCTTTGTACTTGCATTTTATTACTTAAGAAAAGAAAGAAGAGTATAGTCCTCACCTTCTACTTGTGTTTTCTCTCAGAAGGTGTGCTAATTTTATTAGTCTTTCATTTTCATAAATATGAGCAATTAGCTAGTAATAATTAATTTGGGATCCAAGGAAATAAATTACATAATCTAAGATTTGAGGAACTATTCTAGTGGAATATCCACATCACTTTATAGATTATGAACCCTTAATACATTGCACCACCCACTTGGTAGCTAGAATACTATTTTGAGTGGAAATATCAATCAAACCAAGCCCTGGTCCATCATGGGGAAAACAACGAAACTAAGGGAAAACCCCTATATCCACCATATTTTGACCAGGGATGATTTTAGGGGCTAAATTTCACTCATGGGCTAATTTTCCATGTTTTTTCCCAAAAAAATATTTTCTATTCCAAAAATGATTCGCCCAAATTCTATAGGATAAAATTATTTTACCTTACAAATCGCAAAACATTTATACAAATTATATAAAATCCTTAGAAATTTGAATATTTTTACAAAAATATCGCCAAATATTTATAGTTCTCATATGAGGGATTAGTAAGATTCGCCAAGGTTTCTACATTTTAAAATACATTTCCATCCTTAAAATCATCCTTGATTTTGACCATAAACAAGCTCTCAAAATCCACTCAATCCATTGAAATTGAGTTTCTCTAGTAAACCAATAGGACACATAATAAACATAAGATATTAAAAGAGTACAGCCAACAATAATCAACTTTCCCACAAATCAAAGGTCCTTATGATTTCAAAAAGGAAGCTTACTTTGTAACTTCTAAAAACACCAACCCCATAAGGGCATTGTTGACAACCCAACTTGAAGGGGAATCCCTGAATATTATGTAATAACCCTAGACTAGACATAAGGCCAAGCAACAATAATCCAATCTCGGGCCAATCCTACCTCATATATCTTGTTCTTCTATAAAATCATCTTATCCTTTTCCAAAATAACCCTTCTCCTTTTACAAAATCATCTTATCCTTTTACAAAATCATCTTATCCTTTTACAAAATCACCCCTACTTTGATTCTTGATGAATTAATATAAAAGAGAGTAAATAAATGGACTTAGTAGATGAGGAGGAAAGAAAAAAATAGAGGTTTCATCCTCCATGTAAATAAATACATGAGGTCCATATATACCCACATACATGGTTGAGAAAATATGTATAGGAACACTGCATATATAAGTGATACACCCCACTTCAAAAATTCATTCAAGAAATGAGGCACATTGAGAAATTGATCAAAGATGTCTAGGAACACTCTACAATTGAGAAAATATGTGAAGGCATGAGATATGTATTTATTAGAAGACCACACCATCATTAGGGTGTATGGTTTTGAACAAGAACATTTCAATCTCCCTATTTTCTTGAAACCCAGAATGTTGGCCCTAGAATATGTTAGACAAATATTGATGGTTGATAACTTATTATTTTCCCAACATAGAAAGACAATCACCTTCCCACTACCATAGAGGTCGGTACATTTTTGGTTCAACAAAGAACAATTTTTTGTTGTAGAAGAAGAGATGTTGAAACAATTTGATTTTTAAAAAGATGAAGGATGGGTATATGACCACATGTTGTCATCTTTAAAAGGAAGCCATATTACAAACAATTTACAATGGCGTTGATAGAAAAAAATTCCAACCTTGAGTCTTGGGAAGAGGTCAAGTAGATCCCAGGAAGTGATTTCCTCGTCAACTCAAGCCAACATAGCCCATACCTCTCATCCTATAAAAATATCATTTTCAGAAATGTAGTTAGGAATGAATGTGGATGGGTAGGAGAACAAAAGGCCTAAAGGGAATGAGGAGGTGGAAACATAGGAAAATGTGATATGGAGTTTGAATAAAGGTACACCCCACTTCCAAAATTCATTCAAGAAATGAGGCACGTTGCGAAATTGATCAAAGATGTCTAGGCACACTCTATAAGGATGGGTATATGACCCCATGTTGTCATCTTTGCAAAGAAGACATATTACAAACACTTTGCAATGGTGTTTATAGAAAATAATTCCAACCTTGAGTCTTTGGAAGAGGTCAAGTAGATCCTAGGAAGTGATTTCCTCATCAACTCAAGACAACACAGTCCATACCACTCATCCTATAAAAATATCATTTTCAGAAATGTAGTTAGGATTGAATGTGGATGGGTAGGAGAACAAAAGGCCTAAAGGGAAAGAGGAGGTGGAAACATAGGAAAATGTGATAGGTAGTTTGAATAAAGGGAATGGTGTGTTGCATATAACCAAAGGGGAAATCTAGTAAGTATCAGCCTTAACTATTGAACACCTCCCCTCATCCATGCTATCAACAAGAGTCATGAAGAAAGCAACACACCGGTTAAGCAACATAAAATAAACCCTCCTTATTCTTTCATTATCTTGATATCAAAAGGCACAATAGGGAGATGAAAAAGGATATGTATCCTCAAGCAATGGGAGAGTCAAGCCTAGGAAAAGCTACTAACAACATTGGATTATCAACAAGGAACTTTCAATTTATCCTTGTTGGACTACAAGGAAACCTTGATCAAGTTCAAAATCTAAAATATTCAACCCACTAACATCATTGAACTACAAGAACATACAAGTGACATGCTATGCAAACTCGTACTTCAATCCTCTTCTAATGAAAGGAAAACGAGATAAATGGTACAAAAAATTAATATGCAATTCAATCAAGAGAATAAATATAGTAGAGCTTGGAAACAAGATCATAGCTCTAGATATAGACCCATTGGTGAAGTAGAAGAAATCAATGTTTTAAGAAATAGGATTAACATGAAATAGGATTAACCTCCCTGACACCCACCATGTGAAAACTATACTAGTTCAATCGAGTCATGAAGCTGAGAAATCAATAGACTTCGTTGATCCAAACAAACAAGAAAAAAAAGAGCCAACTACCTAAGGGAGACCTAGCAGAAGGATTAACTAAGGTGATGGTTGACCTTTGTGTGAAAGAGCTGGAGCTAGGAACTGTGACCATCAAACTAAAAAATAAAGATGCAAGGGTGACATAATTAGAGGAACATGGAAAGAGAAGGAAAAATTCTACTAAAGAAGAGGCCTTGAAGGAGATGGAAAAATTAAAGAAAAAAGTTGCAGGGAATTCATCCCTTAAAGAAGTCAAGCATGTCATTTGGGATAGCATATCCACATTGATATATGACAATTAGGCCCATTTCTAGTTTATAAAAGATGATCTAGAGCTACTCACCTCACCTAGGAAGGAAATAACCAGAACAACTAATGAGTTAGAAAAAAAACTATATTTGGATAATAACATTATAAAGTTCTTGAACAACAACATTAAGGAATAACTCAAGGAGTGAAAAAATGAAAACCAAACACAAATCTCCATGTAAATAAAGTTCAACCAAAGATAATTCTTATTATTGTTTATGTACATGGTTTGCTTCTTATTATTAATAATAAGTAGATTATTTGCTCATTGTTGTTCCAAATATTTTGTGGATTAAAAAGTAGAAATCAAATCTTGAAAGAACATGTTATGAGTGATTTAGGTGTGATAAATTATTTTCTAAGTTGAAAAAAATCAAAATGTTTGATTCCAATCTTGATTTTACTCCATTTCAATGTGGATTCAATCTTAGAAAAGAATTCCCTTCCAAGTAGGTGGATGCTACATTATATAGGGAACTTGTTGCCAACCTATCTTACTTAACACACACTAGGATAGACATTTTCTTTGTAGCCAATCTAGACTCCATGTTTATGCAAGAACCTAGAAAAAGTCATTGGCTGGATGCTAAAATAACTTTGTACTACATCTTAGTACATGCACTATGCCATCCATTATGTAGTGAGCCCCAAATTTCTTTGGTAGGATACACTTATATGGATTGATTCCATGATGTCAATGATAGGAAATCCATAGGTGATTATGTATTTTATTTGATTATGATAAGAAATGAAGCAATGCAGATTCAAAATGTCTTATTCAAGCTTGGATTTACCAAAAATTCTACAACTGCCTTATTTTTTGACAATCAAATTGTCATCCACGTTATAAACAATCTATTTTTTCATGCTAAAATCAAACAGTAAGAGCCTTGCCTAGTTTCCATAGAGTTTTTTGATGATTAGATTTGGGAATTAAAATTAGATTTAGCAAACATATCTAGCATATACCATGAATTATTCTTTTTCTGGATGAATAAAGTCAATCTTTGCAAATATTGTTTTCCTTTTTTGTAAATTATCCTTACTGGAATATTGTTCAATACTTTGTACTTCTCTTTTTAAATTCTTTCATTTTTTATTATATTTTGATGAATTTAAACATCAAGAAATATTTACTATATATCAAACTCTTGATGGACACACCTACCACACTTAGAGGGGGGGTGAATGAGTGTGGGGCTCTTTTTCCCAAAAGTTTCCTCTTGCAAAAAAACTCATCAATTAGCATTCAACATTTATTCATTACCCATTGTTGTCAATTATAACCAGTTAGATGTGAGCACATATCAGCAACATATATAAGCAATATATCATCAACAAGTCATCACCACAATGAACACAAAGAACACAAGATGTATGTACAATTTTTTTTTTATTACGGACTACAATCCTTGGGGTTTATCTGCAGCAACTGAATAGAGTACAACTCTACAAGAGAACCATCTCTATATGCAAGAATCAACTTACATTCTTAGCACCAACTGAGATGAGGCAACAATCCTCAACATATATCAATCTATCAATATATACGCGACCTATCAGTAGTGCAGCCCACATGTGCAGGCACCCTGGCTCACTACAGCTCGCGTGTGAACGTGGCCAATGTATAATGCAGCAAGTGTATTCTAGGGTTTTACTTTTCTTCACATCCTTAGATCCTCTACAACTTGCAATCACTTTCTCTTCTATCTTCCACTGTCCAAACTGACCCACAGATAGTCACAACACATCCAAGCTCTCCAATATCTTTCTCATGCTCCATAACAAATCAATATGAATACTATCTCAATCATGTATAAATAACTAGTATACCATAGCAATCATGTCACTACTGAATCACAAGAGTGTTTCTCACTCCATCAACCAAATCAACCAAACTAAGCCACATCATAGAAGCCATACCAAGAATTCCCTAAGCATTCACAACACATCAAACAATAGCATCCATAAAGACAGTAATGTAACCATACTAGTGTCTCAGTGATAGATTTGAGGCCATAGAATGCAGATCTGGAACTTGCCTCATCATCCAAGATATTGGCACCATCTCAAACACAAATCTCCTCGATTTTATCCACTCCACGCTCCATGTACAGAGTCATCCCGTGTGTACACTCACCCTATACACATCCATCTCACGTGTAGACGTACCCTATAGACAGATAGCCCGCGTGGACATCAGAAAATAGAGTTTTCTGTGAATCCGAGACTTTTTCCGTTAAGATCTCCGACATTGTCGAAACTTTGATGCGTCCATGAGATCATCCTCTCGCTTTCTTCCTAAGAATATATTTTCATTCATGCTCAAGAGATTCACACCAATAGGATGCTCTCACAAGAAGATCTCCATTAAAACTCCACAAGATATTCACAAGAAGCTCTCAATTGATCCACAAAAGGATTTTCACCAAAATGTACATCTAACAAGAGATCCTACCTTCTTATTTATACTTTCATATTCTAGGTCACTTAAGCCATTTTTAGGTTACTTAACCCATTTCTAGGTCACTTAAACTATTTTCCTTATCTCAGGGTTAACCACTTTCCATGAATAGAAAGTTCTCGAATACTTTATCATTTAAATATTGCTTCTTCATTTTGTCACTTCATTTTATCATTTAAATAATCTTTCTTGATTTTGTCACTTTACTTTATCATTTAAATAATGATTTCTTCTTTTCAAGCACTTTTAATTTTTCAACCTTTTGGGTCTTCAAGCCATCATATGGGGGTCCTTCATCTTTGTAGAGCCATAACTCTCAAACCGTGAGGAGTTATGTGGCATTCCACATACCATCGGAAATGGCATGACAAGAACTATCCATCTAGGATAGTTTCACCAACAACTTCATTGATCTTCATCTCATTATTCCACATACAATCATGGGTCCTCCAACCGTTATCCTAGGATAACTCAATCTATAAAGCATCTTCTCGTGAGGGCTTTCACCATAAAGGGACCACTTTGGAGTTCATCCATTTGTGCACCTTATCAACCATGATAAGACAATAAGAATTCATCGTTTCATCAATTGGTTTCCATTTGAAGATCTATCATTCTCATCAAGGGCATCATATCAATGTTCATCAATCATCAATCAATCAATTACTTGACATCAATCAATGACATCAATCAAACCTAACCATTTACATCAATGACATATGATCCAACAATCTCCCAAATAATCAAACAATTGGCATCAATGACAACATGATCCAACAATCTCCCCCTTGGGCATTGATGGAAATACCAAAATTGATGTCAACTCCAATTACTAATTATTGATGTCAACATGTAGACAAGACATGCTATTCATCAATAGTCAATGTGACTATCTCTCCACATCAATCTCTCCCATCAATAGACATCAATCACATCAATGTGATTATCTCTCCCCCTTTGACATCAATGGAAAAGGGCCATTCTCCTCTTGGGCTGCTCCCCATGTCTTGTTGCCACTCTATAATCTCTCACCTTTTGAAAAAGGGATATCAATATGATGTAATGTTGAAAATACATCGAACCTACTCCCCCTATGACCATCACTCCGTCTAGAGTTATGCCTCTATGCTCTTTCTTCAAATATAGGTCTATTTTCTAGATATGCATCTGATAAATATCTCATCCTAGAATCATCGAAAGAAGAATGACTCCCCCTAAGGGTATGTCTCCCCCTATCTTCTCCGCAAGATGAACAATATGCTACCATATGATGATCCTTGGACCTGTTCATGCATCAAACTTGTTCTATACCTTTCATCATGAAACAAAATATATGTCAACAATGAAATAGAGAATCATGAACAATATATCCACCAAGTGCATCATGTACCAATATGTTCCCACCATGCACAACACCCATGTACATCAACCATGTACATCGACAATGTGCCAAAAGATATCATCCATGAAATCTATCCACCATATGCCAACCATGTTCATCTACCAATATGCCAACATGTGCATCTACCAATTATGCCAATCATGTGCATCCACCAATATTCCAACTATGTGCATCTATGAACATGCCAAACAATGTATCATATCACTCATGATATGTCTCCATCATGAACCAAGTTCCACAATCATGTATCAAACAAATACCAATGTTGTGAAAATCAAGTAATACCATATATGAGTGTACTACCTTGCACCAATACCACAAAATGATGAGTCCCATACATGTATGCCATGTCCTCAATAAAACATGTGCCAATCATCCAACCATATGCCACAACATGTATCCCAATCCATATGCAAAATGCATGCACCATAATATCAACATATGCTTCCAATAATACATCATAAGATATACTAGTCATGTACACCACCATTAACATCACAAAATGATTAATCCCAACAGATCAACATCAATCCATACTCATGGGTTAGTACCACGCACCCAAAATTTATTTTTATTATCCCATTGTGTGATCTCACCATGAAAACCTGCAACAAACAGTGTCAGAACCTACAATAAACAATGTCAGACCCTGCAACACAGAGTTGTATCATCACATCAAGCTCCAACCTCTGTGCATAGCCCTTTTCCTTAGGCTTCACCACATATATGCAGCCTGATGCACAACAGGGTGTGTGTGTACGCGACCTATTCAAGGTCAGCACGTGTGTACACACGATTGTAACCACTGTTACATGCGTGTGCCTTAGTAGATGATACTTTTGAACTTCCCTTCAATCTTTCATTCTGATCTCGATGCTCTGTCTTCTTCATCCACTTCTATAGATGACCCTTCTCTTTAGAACTTGAGCTCTGAGTATCCATCTTTTCAAATATGTCTCCCTTTCTTACTTCATTCCTTCTTCTAGCCATGCTATGTGAAGTCCTCATCGTGGACTTTCTTTTTGTGTTCCAACACTCCTGGGATTTGTGGCCAAATCCACTACAGTTGTAGCATCTCATAGAGTTACAGTGAATAGAAATATGTCCTACTTGATCACATCTCCAACACCTTGTGGTGATTTAGAATATTCCCTTATATCTCCTTTCATAAGAACTACATTCAAAAGCTTTGTGACCATATCCATTACATGAATAACAATGCCCATGAAAAACACTTTCATACCTTTGCTTTGGTGTCCCAAGAATGGCTTCTTGATGTCTTCCTTGCTTTCTATTTTTGAAATTCTCTTTGCCTTGTGTAGATGGTTTCTTTGCAACATTATATTCTTTCTTTGATAGACTTACCTCATGCTTTTTTGAGGTTCTTGCTTCAGCATGTGTACCTTCTTCTTTGTATCCAAGACTTGATTTATCACATGATGGTCTTTGACTTTTCAATATCCCATCCAAGATTCTTGAGCTATTCAAGAATTTGTTTGACTTTTCAACCTTCTTTCTAAGGTAAACAATTTCTTCTAACTTACAACATGAATCTTCTTTTTCATTTATTTGATTCTTCAATAGTTCCTCTATTCTTTTGGCTTCTTCAATTTGGGTCTTGAGATGGACAATAGTTTCAAAACTTTTACTAATCTCATCTTCTACATTCATGTTTTCTTTTCCATTCTTTAGTCTTGTGATCTCTTCTTCCTTTTATTCTAATTGAGTCTTATTTCTCTCTTATTGTTCCTTGATCATTCCCTTTATTTTCAAGATGTGCCTTTGACTCTTCCTAAGAAACTTCTTAGTGTTATCCGAAAGATACTTATAGTGTGTATAAAAATGATCACTCCTATACATGTATAAACCCTCTTAAATTTCATTTTGAAGTTTTAATAGATTTCCTTCTATTCTTTTCATGGGATAAATACCATTAAACTTTACACAAACTATTTTTACATCTTCTTCTTCACTTGTAGAAAAAAATTCATTCATCATTGCAATCAAGGGTTTTTGAGTGTTCTTTACCTTCATTTGAAGTATCTTCACTTTCTTCCTTTTTGCCAACATCAACACATAATTCTTTGCCTTCATCTTCAAGATCTTCCTTTGTGCTATTATCACTTGATTCTTTATATTCACTTGAAATGTTTTCAAAATCACATTTAGAAGTAATGCATTCAAGAGTTTTTGATGATTCTTTACCTTTGATGATCTTCATGGAATGGTCTTCAATTTCTTCTTGCTCTTCCTTGCTTTGATATATCTCTTCTAGCTTTAGCCATAGGTCCTTGGCAGAAGTGCATTGTCCCATTGTCCTCAACATGACCTGTTAGTAGTACAACTTGTGTTTGCACACAGGCTGGCTCACTACAGCCTGCGTGTGAATGCAGCTAGTGTATAATGCAACAAGTGTATGCTAGGGTTTTACTTTTTTTCAAATGCTTAGATCCTCTGCAAACTGTAATCACTTTCTCTTTTTTCTTCCACTATCCAAATTGATCCACAACCAGTCACAACACATCCAAGCTCTCCAATAGATTGGGCATGCTCCATAACAAATCAATATGAATGCTATCGCAATCATGTATAAATAACTAGTATACCATAGTAATCATGTCACTACTCAATCACATGAGTGTTGCTCACTCCATCAACCAAACCAACCAAACTGAGCCACCACATAGAAGACACACCAAGAATACCCTAAGCATTCACAACACATCAAACAATAGCATCCATCAAGACAATAATGTAACCATACCAGTGTGTGAGTGATAGATCTGAGGCCATAGAATGCAGATCTGGAACTTGCCTCATCATCCAAGATATTGGCACCAACTCAAAAACAAATCTTCATGATTTTATCCACTCCATGCTCACTCTACACAGTCATCCTGCATGTACACTCACCCTATACATAGCTAGCCCGCGTGTATATGCACCCAATACACAGACAATCCGCGTGGACATCAGAAAATAGGGTTTTCTGTGAATCTAAGACTTTTGTTGTCAAGATCTCCGACGTTGCTGAAACTTTGATGCATCCATGGGATCCTCCTCTCGCTTTCTTCCTAAGAATAGATCTTCAATCATGCTCAAGATATTCACACCAATAAGATTCTCTCACAAGAAGCTTTCCATAGGCATGGTCTTGTTCACCATAGGCATGGTCTTGTTCACCATTTTCATGTAAATCTCGACGCAGTTGTCCACGAATTTTTTTATGGACTTGTTACTGGAGCAGTCCGGGAGAGGAGCGTTGTGAAGCCTAAGCGAAGAGTTCTGAAGCTTAAGCCCAATGAGGCAATCGTGGCATTTCAAGGGAGGGTTCGATCCCCTTTTCCCATCGGCATTTTGGTGGTCGGTGGTCGCTATCTCGATAACACGGGCGACAACAGAAGCTGCGACTGCGGCCTCCACATCGGTTTTATATCCCCCGATCTGGATTAAGCTTCCCCCAAATTCCTTGGGTTTCCTCATCTCCGCAAACCAGCGCGTGAACTCCTTTTTATGATCGAGTTTGCGGCGCACCATGGAGAAACGAGACCTACAATGGTCTGTCAGTTCTCTTTCACATTTCATCTGTGCCTCCTCATCCAATTACACCATCTCCCGCTGCACTTCTTCCTTCTCTTCAACTGCTTGGTTGTCTTGGACGCTTTGAATCTGATTCCTTGATCCTTTTATAAATAATAATTTCTGATCGTCTCGATGGCTTTGATTCCGAACCTCACCGAGGCCTCCCGATCCTCCCATTGCTACTATGTTCTAATTCTCACCGCGACTTTCATTCCAACCACTTCTTCCAACTCTCATTCCTAATACTTTCTGAATGTTCTGATTCTCACCGCGACCCCTTCTCCCAGCTCTCATTCCTAATACCTTCTGATCGTCTCTCGATCCTCTCATTGCCAATTAGTTATATGTAAACAAACCCTAATATATCAGAAAATGTAATGAAACCCGGTGAATAGATTGAGTGAAATGGATTTTCTTATATGTTGTCACTGTATATATAGTATACTATTGTGTCGATTTGCAATTCAAATTATATTTATATTTCATTATTTGTGTTGATCGGCTCATGTGCAAGAGTCGGGCCAAGTATGTAATGTATTTATGGAGCTAATGGGTTACCTTTACAAACCATGTTACATGTATTAGTATAATAAAATAAAATTTCTTCTTTACAAAGGGTCAAACCTATAATATAATAATAATAATTTATTTTGTTAAGGTCACGACATACCAATTTGGAGCTTTTCATTGAGTTACCATCATCCTTTTTCTTTACTATCCCTTTATCCCTTTTTTTAGATGTGTTGATTAATTGGGTTGGTTGTCAATGATGTCAATCCTTGAAGAAAGTTTGGTAGTAAATTCTGGTAGCACAAGGGTTTGGGTAATGGACCCAAGTTTAAATTCTGGTAGCAAAAGGGTTTGGGTAATGGACCCAAGGGTTTGGGTAGTAAATTCTGGTAGTCAAAGTGGTTGCAAATAAGAAATTGTTTAAACAATAAAGTGAAGTGATGAGTGTAATATAAGTCAAAGTGGATACAAAAGAAATTATTTAAATAATAAAGTTAATGGAGAAATTATTAAGTGAACAAGTGGCTAGAAGTGGGTTAGCCCTAAAATAAGGAAAGTGGGTTAAGATTGTTAGAATGTAATTTAAATAATAAAATGAAGTCATAAGTGTATTATAAGTCAAAGTGGATACAAAAGAAATTATTTAAATAATAAAGTTAATGGATAAATTACTGACTTGACAAGTGGTTAGAAGTGGGTTAGCCCTAAAATAATAATAATAATAATAATCTATTTTTAAGGTCATGGCCAAGCCAACAGACCAAATTGGTGTATGAGACCCCCTTGTTTGTGGGACAAGGGACCCCCCTCCGCCAAACAATTTGACTGGTAAAGTCTACGAAGGTATACATACCCTACCCCCCTCTGGATTTGAACCTGTGACCTCTTAAGAGGAAACACATGTTCTTAACCATTAGGCCCACTCAGGATAAGGAAATTGGGTTAAGATGGTTAAAAGGTAACCCCTTTAGAAAGATACATGAAAGTATAAATAAGAGACACAACTTTCTCATTTGAATTACAATTGAGCATATCAAATATTTACAATTGACAGTTGATTGAGGTAACCAAAGGATATCTAAGCCGAATTTCAGAGGGAAGGTGAAGTAAATAAGGCCAAAATTCAAGGGAGGATAAATTCTTTTGATAATGATTTCTAAGCTATGTTAGTTACAGGTCATCTCACCATTTTCACAATAATTTGTTTTCTAGAATGATTTAGACCATGAAATTGGGAGGCCATTGAGGAAACATATCCAAGTAGTTGTGGTATTCATTTAATCTTGTGAGTGGTTGTATTTTTGGAGTTACACTCTGTGGAAAATAGGGTTTGTGGCTATTCGTGAAACTAGTCTAAAGGAGGTGTTTTGGGTAAAAACATCACAACTTCTTCATAACAAATCTAAATTTAGTAAGACCAAATGTGTTGGTTAGATTACATTCTATAGTATTTTGTGTACAATTTTCAGATCCATACAACAAAATGCTCTACAATTTCACTCTCTAGAGTAAGTCAGAATTCAACAAGGTATGACATTTTTGCTATAACTCATTTTTTGAGAGGTACATGTAGTGACACTTGGAGGAATTGCATAAAACACACTGAAGAACATTATGTACTATACTATTTTTAGATATTTATTCATTACAGGTACATAGTTATGATTATTTCAAGTTAGGGTTGTTGACTAATCCAAAACTAGTCATGTGAGACTAAAGTAAAGTTTGATGAAAATGCTAGTCTCTTGTTATTAAAGTTAAGGAAGGTTTGTAGGTATGTGATCATATAGACCAGGTCTATTAGAGAGTTACAAATCAGATTTGGATGATGAAATTGATGTAGGATTTTGGTTGAGGTACATGTTGAGTACATGGTTGAGACAAGTAGTTGATGCATTGACACATACATGAGGTGTACAGTTGATGACGTTGGTACAAGTTGATTATAGGTTGTTTGGTATAGGTTGGTGCATGGTTGATGCACTTGTTTATGGTACATGTTGATTACAAGTTGAGGTACAAGTTGATGTATGGTTGAGATTATTGGTATAGGTTGACATCAGTATATCTCATAGTGATAGTGTGACACTGGTTTCATCATTCTACTTATATGTTAGAGCGGTTGGACGGGGAAAGAACATGTGGTTGTAGCCACCTTCCGGTTGTAGCCGGAGAACATAGGGGGTTGTATCATCCTTCTAGTTGTAGCGAGAGAATTGGGGAGTTGGAGCTTCCCTCGGATTGTATCATGAGAAACTAGGGGGTTGGAGCCTCCTTCGAGTTGCAGCTGGAAAACAAAGGAAGTTGGTGCTTCCAATGAATGTAATTCTTCAAGACATATAAGAAAAAATATTATGTTTTTTTCTCCCATTTTGGTTTTCCAGGTAAAAACTGGTGTACTGTGTATGTGTAAGATTGTTCATTTGTTTATTGTTTATTTACTCTGCAAATATTGGATGATAATGATACATTGATATAAAACTTTCATTATATGGTTAAATATGATTATATTTCTCTATTAGTGATTCACCCCCCTCTTAGTAATCAAACAATTGGTATGAGAGCGAGTTCCTTCAAAAATTAGTTTAACCATTGAATGGTATATCATGGAGAGAAAAAACATGTATAAAAATGGAATAACATAGTTTGATGGACAAAAGTATGCATTTTGGAGCATAAGGATGAAGACATATATACATGGATAGGGATTTGAAGTTTGACAATCAATTGTAGATGGATACACAACACCAACAATTTCCCCGACAAATGACAAAGCAATGAAACTCGGTCAGAATAATTCCAAAGCCACAAATGCATTTTTGAATGGTCTTGGAGAATCAGTATTCACCAAAGTTTCACATTGTAAATCCTCTAAAGATATTTGAGACAAACTTTGAAATATTTATGAAGGAGATTCAAAAGTCAGAGAAGTAAATCTTCAAACTTAGAGAGGTCAGTTCGAACAACTAAATATGAAGGAAGGAGAGAACATTGCAATTTACTTTTTACAAGTGAATGAAATAGTAAATGCAATCTTGGGATTGGGAGAAGAAATCAAAGAATCTGTAATTGTTCAAAAGGTATTGAGATCTCTTCCTATGAGATTTGACCCTAAGATATCAACACTAGAACTAAATTTGACACTGGAATCTTTATAGCATATGAAATAAGAACTAAATAGAAAAATCAAGATATAAAAGAAGAGTCCTTCAAAGCATCCAAAAGGTCAAAGAAAAAGGGAAAGAAAAAATAAAAATAACATAGCAGTAGCAGTGACGTCTCAGAAGATGATGAAGAAGCGACCAAATTTGTCAGAAGATTGAACAAGGGAACCAATGATAGGTATAGAGGTAAGATTCATTTGATTTGTTTTAATTGTGATGGTATGGATCATTTTGCTAAAAAATGTCCTCATAATAAAAATAGAAATGATGAAGGTTACTAAAATAGAAAACAAACATATAAAGGAAAAAAACCACAAAGAAAGTCTTCAAGAAAATCTTATGCACCGAAGAAGACATCTCATCATCAAATGAAGATGAAGTCAGTGACGGTGAGACAAAAATAGTTTTATTCATGGCAGTAGAAGAATTTGATAAAGAAGACTCTGAAGAAGAATGTGAAGAGGCCGAAGAAGAATATGAAGATGCAGAAGTTGATTGCCGAGAAGAATTGTTGTGAGCTATAGAATTTATGAGAAGAGAAAAGAAGAAAAACACGAAACTACAAGCGGGACTAGACAAGAAAGAAGACACTCAGGAACTAGAACAAATGATCACAAATTTGAAGGTTCAAATTGAAGAAGATAAAATAATTGAAGATACACTCAAAGAACAACTAGAAGGAAAAGAGAATATCATTGGAAATTTGGAAGAAGAAATTGTCACATTAAAAAAGGATATTCAAAAGAAAAATATGCAGAACAACTCAAAAGTTTTGAATAAAATTATCAACAGTCAAAAACCTCATCATGAAAAGTTTGGAATTGGATACACCAGATAGAAAATGGACCAAGTTCAAAAAAATAGATCAATAAACATATCCAAAAATCTATGTAGAAACAATCAAAGAGGATAGGAAGGTCTACCAAGAAAATTACAGGAACACTCCTACACAGAGAAGATTCATATTTCAGAATCAATGACCAAAAGAAACCTATAGGCCTCAGGAAGAAGAAGGATTCATAAGAGTACTTGCGTTCAGAAGATATGCAATTCCCAAGTATCAAACAGTCTTTTTTGGTTTATGTTATTCATGTAATAATTTTGGACATAAAGATGTGAATTGTAGAGATAACAAACATAAACAACTTTGAAAGTCATACAGAAAAGAGTGATCGAAGAAGTCCTAGTGAAAAATAGAGAAGAAGTTACAACATGTTTGAATCTTTGAGCACTGAAGTGGAATGCTACAAATGTAATAACTTTGGACACATTGCCAAAGATTGTAGAAGGACAGTCCTTCCTAGAGAACCATAACAGAACAATGACAATCACAAACAGGAACCTCAAAAAAGGACATGGATAAGAAAGCAGAATCAATATAACAATGAAGAATGCACACCCGCTCTACAAGCTAAGAAGAAGAAACGTGGTTGGTATGTTGACAGTGGTTATTCAAAACACATGACAAGTGATAGAAACAAGTTTCTTAGATTAATAAATTAAAGATATGGATCATTCTCCTTAGGAAATGATGATTCAACTAAAATCATTGGAAAAGACACAGTCAGAATTGGGAACAAGAATACCAAGGCATAAAATGTTCTACTAGTACAAGATATGAAACGTAATCTTCTAAGTGTGATTCAAATGTGTGACCAAGGTCATAAAGATACTTTTGATTCACAAAAGTGAGAGATAAGAAAATAAGGTTCATGAAAATTGAGTGCAACAAGTGTGAGAACTTCAAGCAACATATATGTATTAAGTGTGTAACACACCCCGTCAACCCACTGACCGGGTAATGTCACTTACTCAGACACTTAACTTAGTTCTGACAACATAATGTAACACCTAGTAATCAACTAAGGTATGTGAGATAATTTTTTTTTTTTTTTAGTTTAAATGCATGTATACTGTCCACTTAAACATAAACATATTGAAATGCATGCATACATACATGCATACATGCATACTTAACTACATTCAATTAAACATATACATACAATGCTCTAGCGGAAGCTTCACATATAAAAGATAAACAACAATTGTGTTCTGTAAAATATACGAGTTTTAGACTGATTTAATAGTGAACACAAACATGCAGGGTATAGAGGGTATATCCTTAAACATATGGACAGTTATTCTCACACAAGCAATAAAACCCATAAAATAACACATAAATGACAATGCATAATGGAATTCAGCACATAATCGGTACTTATCTTGGTAAAAATGTCACCAACTGCATGCAGATCATCCACGGACCTCCCATCCTTAGACTACATTGTTTGTCACTCTCAACAATGAGTCACCCCTGAGCTGGGAATAGAATCCACTCAGGAAAGGGATTCGTACCTCGGCTAAAGGTTCATGGTCAACTGGAAAGACTCCCTCTCAGGTGTTCGCTCAACCGCAACCTACAGCCTCTCCTTCCCCACATGTCTTTCCCACCCAAGGAAGTGTGCCCCTTTTCTGCACAATAGTCCTTCAATTACCCCACTTCCCTTCCAGGGCTTCAACAACAGGTCAGACTGGAAGTCTCAGAGCATTGTAGCCACAGTTTATCACCTTTAGGAAATCGATCCTCAACAATTCTCTCACTCAGAGAATTTCTCACAGGCCTGACAACCCACCTCTTCAATCCCGCTCCCAAGTTGATAGGTACACCAACAGGAATGGATATCAATCTGGTCTGGGTAAGGTGGTAGCAATATATGAGTTAGCTCAAGGACTGACGAAATGTATCCTGGATACTAATTCTCTGGTCAAAGGAAAAGATGGTAAGATTCTCCACTTCACAATGGTCGATTCCCCCCCAAAGGAACTAAGTCTTAGTAATAAGTATGGATGTTTTCAACTTGACACTTGTCATGTTGGAAGCTACTCTGATATACTTGTCCCCTACTTTAAGACTTAGGATAAATTAATTATCCATACTTTATGTTTTTAAGAAATATTAATATAATATTTCTTTTCGACTTTAAGCTCTCTAGCTTAGTCATGTTCTTAACTTTAGGCCCTCCCTTTCCCTATTTGGTGGAATCTAGTCCCCCTTCTCTTTTATCATTGTCGTTCTACACGCAGTGATGTATTTTTATATCAATCATGAGATATATACAAAATAGACGCTCTATCCTTTAACATCTAAGTGCGCTGGCCTAATTCCAAGACATAAGCATTCCAACTTATAATACTGGCTCACCAGCCTATATTGCATATTATATACCCAAAGGTTCATTGACCTTAATATTGTGTGCACTTTAGTTACTGCGCGCGGTATTCACTGACCTCAAGGTTGCATGTTCTTTAGTTACTGCGCGTTGTATCCTCCGTCTTTAAGGTTGTCCAAAAAATTATTTATCAGATCATCCATGGTCATTTGTTTGAGTATTAGGTCATAGAATTCCTTAGTTTTTCTTTCATAATGGATTTCTCACAAATATTTCTTGAAATGTTTCTTAAAATATAACCATTCCATTATTTATTTTTCAATCCCTTAGCCAATTTCAGGTCTTGTCATTGGATACTTGTTTTTCCCTTCAAGTTGTAAATGGGCATTCTGACTTTCATATTACTAGAGTAGTTGTAAATCTTGAAGTATTTATTTATATCAAGTATCCATGCTTCAACCTCTTCACCTGTCCTTGATTCTCCATCAAAGGTGGACGTTTTTATTTTCTTGAATTCACCTTCCATATGATCTACTTTTTTTTCTTTTTCTTCCCATACATGTTTTGTTTTCTGTCATGTGTGTGTCTTCGAAAGAACTATTCTCATTTTTTGTTTCATGATGATAGTTTTTAGAGGACCTTTTGTTAACTTCTTCGTCTTTTTCATTGTTCTTTGGGATTCTCTTGGTTACTATACTGCGTAGCAACATTTAATTTATTTCTAATTGTTCTTCCTATGCCTTTTTCATCTTTTTGTTATCTACTTTAAACACTTGTAATTGCACGATGAGGTTCTTCATTATTTTCAAAACCTTGGTATCTAAATTTCCTTTGCGGTTATTCCCTATTTCTTTATGACGTCCTTGATTTGGTTTCTCTTCAAGTCTGATTTCTTCTTCATTTTTTGTTGACATTATCACAACAGACCAACAATTTTTTTTTTTCTAACAATAAACATATTTTTTAGTTTTTCTTCAACAGAAATAAAAGAATTAAAATAATTCGGTCTTGCCCTGAGCTCCAAGTGTTGTAACCTTCATCTTTGATACCATATGTAATGTACCCCAAGTTTTCCAAATATTTTTTTTTGTTTGTTAAGGGACATTAAAGTTCCTTGAATCTCCAACATTGTTTGCGACATAGAGATAATCCATTAAATATATCTTATTCCTTTAATGTATGCATAACAGTCTTACGTCTTTATGATTATCCCTCTTAAAGGACGAAGGATATTTAGAATCCACTTGTTTATTACTATTATAATTCAATTATAGGGTCGTTATTGGATTATGAATCACACACTTATTTGTATTAAAGAGTTCACGACCATGACCGTCATAGCCCTTAGAAAATCCACTAAGTCTATGTCAAGATATGCTATCCACATTACAATGCGTAATAGACTATCATTAATCATATATTGTCCACTTATACATAATCTCCTAGCTCTGTTAAACAATATAGACTATAGACTATCCATAAAAATAGTTTATCATATAGATACTATAACAATAAAAATATCCATAAGAATATATTGTTTATCATATAGAATATCCACAACAATATATCTCTTTATCATAGTGCATTGAAATTTATCTATACATAACATATTGTAGAGAACATATAACATAAATTATTGTTAGTAACCCTACCCGACTAGTAATATGACTCAACAATTAAGTGGTTCGAAAACCATTTTAATGGTGGATGACAAGTCGGGTTCTGTAGGAATTTACTCTTGCAATGGTCCATTAATGGTGAAACATGTCCCGTACCTTCCAGAATTGACACTTAGGAGAAAAATCCCAACATGGGTTCGCCACCTCCCTTGACTTCACATGACAATGACATGGGGTGTACCAATTGCTATTACTCCTATCATGAGGACATAAAGGTAACCCTTGTTTTTGTTCTTTCCCCTTAGTCTGTAAAACACACTACCTCTGTGTTGTATATGACCAATGGTTTTCGTAAGGATCGACATTGTTGAGTGATGGCCTCTATGTTGTATACGACTAATGGTTTTCGTAAGGCTCAGCTCTACGAGAGATTAAAGGAGGCACAATACATATATGGTTATTATACGCACAAGGGTAAGTAAAAAGTTATATTTCTTGTGTTCTCTGTATCTCGGGAATGCAATCTCTGTTTTGGTGCAATGTAAAACCATACTTCATGTTTTTATTTTTCTTTGTCTGAGGGTTACAATAAAATATAGTTTCACCTCTCTATGTGTTTTCCTCTCGAGATTCTACTATATTTATGGTCCCTTTTTAAGTTATATGAGACACCTTGAGACTTAACGCTCGGGTTTGAGGGTTACTCTGTATTCTCTTGGTTGTCTGTCAGTATTCAAGCCTAGTCATTTGCAACTCTGTCCGAGTCATACCATGGCCCGAATCCTTATTAAAGTTAAACCAACCTATTTTTTCTCACATTTTATTTTATTCACCATTGTAATACTATTATTATTACCCTATGGAATTCATCCAAATATCCCAACACTTGCTACATGGGTTGATTATGGCTATGATCAAACCAGGTCACACTAATGTTCCCATCTTTACACATAACTGCCAAATTAAACATAAATTCACAAATATCATTATAGAAAATGACAACCAAACGAATCTAGTCTCCCAAGAGCTAGTCCAACATCTACAACTTCCCACCACTCCACACTCGGATCCCTATCAAATTGGTTGGGTACAAAGGGAAAGACCTTGCATCACTATATCCTAGTGTTGCACAGTAACTTTTTCCATTGGCCCCTTCCATGAAACTGTGGTCTATGATGTTTTACCTTTAGACTGTGATGACCTCTTGCTAGGTATCCCATACCATCAAGACTTAAAATAAGTGTACCATGTCAAATCCCATTAGTAAAATATTCAAAATAAAGGAAAAACCTATGTGATTACTTCAACACCTCACACTTCCCCTCCACTACGTCTTAGAAAAGAATTAACTAACCATGTCATTCACAATAGAGACATTTATTTTTTTTTGTCCCACCATGCTCGACCAAAGAACCTCACTAATCTGACACCTCCCACCGTACTCCTGCTCCAAAAATTTTCCAATGTCTCTCTGTCTACCACAATTCTCCCACCCTCTCAATCCCTTTCATAATCCATCGATATCATTCATGACACATCATTACCCATTGCTCCATCATCTCAAAATGTTACCAAAGACACTACCAAACTCAAATGACAAATTGGTGAATTCCCAGAAAATGGTTGTTGTCCATCCTCCTCTTCCACCGGTGTCGCTTTAAACTTAATTAATCCAAAGTAGTAGATTACTAAATGCCATATTGTCACCTCTTACCACACTGACCCAATCCACAAATAAATATTGATATCTCTTACCCTCGATTGCCTCTCATGTGGCTATTGAAGTGGTGCATAAATATGGATGTAACCTATTGACTTACCACTCTGATACCCTTTCCCCAACCTAATTCAATTACAACAACTATGACAAAACAAATTTCCTCTTGATGCATTATTTGCATAAATGGAACCCTTACAATAGGTCCATGCACTCTTCCATTGGCTTCTCACCCTACGAGGTTTATATTATATTTTTGTCTATGCAACCCACAATGATGCCTCTTAGTTTAGATCCATGGGATTAGCACATCAACACTCAGAACAACATGTTAACCATAGTGGCATTCATAACTTATCAAAACAACACACTCTAGTTTTAGCTGCCTTGCAAGTCAAACTAGATTGTTCCAAGAAACATCATGATTCATTCTTGGTCGATAAACAATGCCAAACTCTAGCACATGCCAAGTGGAGGATATTCAAGATAGTGCAATGAAAGTTCCCTCAGTTGGTAGAAGAAGAAGGGACTCTTCCAGATATAAAAAGGGAGGAATTGGGCCACTAGTAAGGGTGTCCCCCTTCCTTGGACAACTAGTAGAAGAGGATGTAGCAAGAAAGGTGCTAAGGGGAATTATTTCTATGATAATTAGTTGATCTATCTCAGTGTCATTCAGTAACATAATTGTAATAAATCCTTCTCGAGTTTAGGAAAGGATATGTCTAAATAAATGATCAGTAAGTTTTTTGTTGATCATTGCTACATGAAACTTCTCTTTCTAGTCTGAAAGTGCAGAGAGTCACAAAAAATAAAAGCAAAAATTACCTTTGTAATAAGTCACCCTGTATTATTAAAGGGGGAATTTTTATCTAATACACTCTATGAAGTTTTTCCGAATATTATTCCTTATTTTTTTCGTTTACAATTATGTTATGTCAGTGTGTGAGGTTGTTTTGCACCAAGGGACTAGTGTGTCTTGTAGTAAGTTTGGATCATTTTGCGATGACCATTTCGACACTTTTGCAATGTTATGTCATGGAGATTGCAACGAATGTTGTCCCCCAGAAATGTCACTTTACATGCCATGGAAAATGAAATGAACCTTCGATATCTTCGCAAGATCAAGGAGAGAAGGAGGTCATCGCAAGCTAGAAAAACTACGGTGGTCGTTGCAAGAGTGACCGCCATAGGAGGTCATCACAAGAATGACTAGCTAGGCTGCTTCTCGCTAGAGGGACGACCTAGGGCCCTCATCGTAAGAGAGACAACTAGACTACTTCTTGCGATAAACTATTCAAGGATAAGGTATCGTTGACGGTAACAATAGTCCATCGCAAGAGTGATGAAGCCTCTATAGTTGCGACAACTATCAATACTATAGATGATATTATTCATCGCAAGAGAGATGAACAGAGTAGTTCTTGCAAAAAACTAACAATACTATCGACGTTATTATTTGTCACAAGAGGGATGAAATATATCTATTTAAAAAAATTAATAATAAATATTAATGCAAGAGAGTGCCTTTCAGGGTTATCAATAACAATATCTCCATAACATATGGGTCACTAGTAACTTGGTTCTAGTTCCATATTAAGTCATATGCTTCAAAATATATATCTATAAATAATATGTATGTATGAATAGTGATCAATGGTTATATGATATGGTCTTTTGACATGTTTTTCTCTTAATCTATTTTCTAGATTGTAGTTGCACCAATTCCATTTGAGGTACAATGGAGGTGTCATTTCTCTATTGGGTCATCTAAAGGATCAAAATAGGGATATTATACATCAAATGTAGAATGGTGATGCCATTTTTGTATTGGGTCATAAAAGTGATCTTGAGAAATATTTAAGAAGGTATAGTCATTTTAAATAGAAACTTCACAACCCTATATTCTTAAAGGATCTCCATTGAAAATTAACCTAAATATTAAAAATCCTATTTCTATTTTGTTTCATCCCAATAAAGATGTATTTTTGTAGGGGCCGAATAGATTTGACGTCAAATAATTACCTAAATTGTAACAGTATTGATTTTAGAAAATTCACTAATTTATTTTAATTGAGAAAAACAGTAAAATTCAAATATTTCTTATTTTGAGCACATTCGCATATAAATTTATCAACAATTAATAAAATTTTATAACAAATAAAACAAATACACAATTTAAATCACCTGGGTCTGATGCTAATTCGTCTGATGCTAATTCGCCTTGTTGCCTTGTTGTTGCCTTCCTGCTGCCTGATGCACTGACCAACACTGCCCAAACCTACTATCCTCCCTGCCAACTAGGACAACTACCTAGCTCCAGGATATCATATGGATATCCTGGCCACCGTGCCCAAAACCTCCAGCAAACCGGTGCCTGTACTGATCCAATTCAACTCCAAAACCCAACTCCCTTCTCTTCAAATCTAGGAGAGCCCCATAAAACAATCCCCCATCTCCCGTAGAATGATCCCCTTGTAAACCTCATTCCCCTCCATATTCCTCCTTCACCGCCCTCCCCCTCATTTACTTCCCTACCTACCCATTTATTACCTTATCTTATCCTTTCGTAGTTAATGCCCCTTATCCCCTTTATTTAATATTTTATCCTATATTTAATGTCCCATCCCTTCCCGAATACGTAAGCTTAATTTAACAATATAATTTATTAACCCCCTTTAATTATTTACTTAATTAATTAATGAGTCAATTAATAATTAATTAATCGTTGACAATCATGAACAAGTAATTAATAATAATTAATTAGTTAATGTTATTTAAGAAATAATTATTTTTTAGCTAACTTTTAGGACAGTTAGATTATTAAATTAATTATAATTAATAATCCTATACATCTATTTAAGCAGATTCGTTACATACACCCACCCTTCAGGAAACTTCGTCTCGAAGTTAAGGTATCTTATGGTACAAAGGAAAAGAAACCTGGTTCAGACATTCATAACAAGTAACCGACATTATCAGTAAGTAAGTCAAGAAAACTCATACATACTAGTGTATATGTACAATAAATGCATGTGTAGCTAGTACATACAAGTCTTTTGCATGTACTAATAATCAAAACTATC
>JASDQU010503899.1:37645-51707 GCA_032191745.1 Picea mariana
CAACCACAATTGTTAGCCAAATACTATAGTTTACAATTCTGGAAACATATGTACAATTTTTGCCTTTAGGGTCAACAATCATCTTCCTTCCAATTCCTTGTGAGTTTAGCTATTAAAATTAAAATTATGGGTGGATATTTCGATTCTTCTATCCAATATATTTCCAATGACTACTTTCTTTCCCAAATATGAGCTTTGAGCTAAAAGTTATGGCTTCCTGAAAAAGCCATTTTCACCCCATTTATGCACTTTCTCCACTGGTGTAATCTTATTGAAAGGCCAACTTTCGTCAATTGTAAAAGAAAAATATTCCAGGAACCAAGGAAAATTTTGTATGAGACATAGATAAGAAATATGACAAGGAATTAATAAAAACTCTCATATTGAAAATATGATGTTCCAGTAAAAAACTACATCAATATGGAAATGACGACTTTATCCTTTTTCACCACTTATCCTAGACATACTTTTTATCCAAACTAGTTATCTCCTAAACTATGCACTTCTGGAAAATTTTTACTAAAAGAAAGTTGTTTGTCTTGATGAGTATATAAAATGTAGAGAAAATACATGTCTCTAATTTTTACCATCTGGGGACCCTTTTCCTCCTCTGAAAATCCGGAAATTCCCCCAAAAGAGGCCCCAGATAGTGGATTTTTCCCTATTTCAACATCCCCATTCCAAACCCCTTAGAATTTATTCAATTCCTTCATGGGTTATTTAATGTTTTCTTTTTGGACCCCCTCCAAGAATTTTATCTTAATCTGGAACTCTGCCAACGATATGGACACAGATATTTAAAAACTACTATTTTGAAATTTCCAACAAATCTAAGCAAAAAAATGGGTAGTGGCCCTCTTTGTCTCTTTCGTATATCTCCTCTCTGCGGAAAAAACCCAAAAGTTTCATTTCAATTTGACTTATTCTACTCCAGTTATGGACAAAATAATAAAATGTTTTTTTTTTTTTTAAACTAAAGCATACTCTTTCCTACATGGAAATCTGTTGCCGTGGTTGATGACCTGGTAGTGACATGGTGATGACATGGCATAGAACATTGACCCACTGAGGAACTCTTCCCTTGCTTCTACCTCTACACACATTTAATCCCAACTATCGAGCCCACTGGGGTATTGACCTCAACTGCTAAACACTCCTGCGATCCGAAGATGGTCCAGTCTGACCACCGACCCACCAGGGCACCGATCCATTGGGATACCTCCCATACTTCAAATCACAAAGCTTCATTTTGATCCCAGTTCGATCCACTAGACCACCGGGCATACTGTTCCATCGGTCTACCAGGACATCAACCCGCTGAGACACATCTTGAACCAACTTCGACCTGATCCAATCCATCGACCCACCGAGCACCCTTCTATACACCAACTTTGTGACTAATTCCATACTAGCCCATTGCCCTACTGGGACACCGACCCACCGGCCTTCTGGGAGACTGACCCATTGACCTTCAGAGACACCGACCCACTGAACCATTAATCCTTTGGCTCCATGCTACAACTTCACAAACCACACCCCACCTGATCTAGGTGGATATTCGTGGCCACCCACCTATTTCAACTAGCTCCTCTTGACATGTTTTAGTTCAGCACGTTCTTCTGTAATTATTTGTAATTGTGGGTTCTACACTTCTAGGACTATTTGAATCCCTACACATCTTCCATGTGGATATTGGTGGATTCCCACCTAATCCAACTGGCTTATTTTGGAAGTTTTCATGTCAGTACATCTTTATGTACTTCTAGGGCTGTTTTGGGGCCCCAAACAATGTTTTTTTGTATTGCCACAGTCAAACTATAGATGGAGTTAGATTTTGATGGAATAATGTGTAGTTCTCAAAAATACATTTCCAACAGGCTATCACACACCTAAAACAGAGGTTATATGCAAATGTTACGACCTTGGGAAGTTGAGGTACTAACTTACCCATCGGGGCCCACATAAATTTTGGTGTTTCATCTCCTAGGGTTAGGTTTTTGGATGTATAGGGTTTTGGCATTCAGGAGTAATGTTAAAAAGGACTCTAGAGCCTCATTTTAATCATTCTACTCAGACAGATGCACATAGAAGCCACATCTCTTCTCAAAGATAACTACCACCATTCGAGCAAATTGTTTTCAGTTCTACAGTTTTACAGTTTCAACCTATTTTATTTATTCAATAGAAGTTATTGTTCATTAGATATATGTTGTTGTTCTCTATATCTCTGTGTGATTGTATTCAATATGTTATTCATTTCGTTCTTCTCACAAATCCGGATCACCACCGGGCCACCTTCACACACCTCCAACCAAATAACTATGATATGACGTCGAGTCACCGACCCAGCGCACACAACTTCAACCAAATGGAACCGACATCGGTTCACTGAATCATTGTCCCACAGGGGCACTAGGACACCGAGCACCATGCACAACTTCTATCCAAATAACTCTGATCCGATCCACCGGCCCACTGGGCACTGATCCAAAAGCATATGTTGTGCACGGGCTCCACGACTCTCCATGCTTCACGCACAAGTAACCAAGGTTCCAATATTAATTAAAAATAGTTCCCATGAACCCCTTCCCATGCATGTGGGATAAATAGAAATAAAAACCATAGATCAACGACCAGAGATCCACATAGAGCTAGATCAATGGGTTTTTAGTGTCGATCTTCTGGGGGGCATAACTTTCGATCCAATTGTCTAAATTGAGAAAGTTATGAATCATTGGAAATCTAGGGCCATGGAGAATTACTGGAACATGGTTTCCATGGCTATAATGACAATGTTAAACTACAATTTCTCCCCTCTGACGTTGTCTTGTAGTAATTAGTTTACTTCATTGAATAATTTCTGGGTAAAGTTCCATTCGATAACATACTAAGATCAACAACCTATAAGTTCCTTTCCCTCTGGAAACTTAGTCTGAATCCTTGGTTATGAGGAAAATCGAATGGATCTCCATGCACAATAATTTTATCTTGTTCTCATAGTGCATTATCATTTGAATTTGTAAGAAAATTTTATGTGAGAATTATGACTCATAAAATAATCTAATAATTTGTCATTTCATCACAAGATAAGCAATTGGTGAGAGCCAAAGTTCAAAGGCCAATTGCTTAAAAATTGCTAAACTGCTTACAAACTAAATTTCAACATTCAATAGCTTCATACACCTCTCATACTAAAGAACAAGAATATAATTTTACTCAAGAACTTCTATCATGTAGCAATCCCCATGAAGGCTTGGTGTTGTAACCTACAACTCTGATACCATAATGTAACGTGCCCAACACCCATATTGAGTCCCGTCACTAAAAAATGGCTTGACCTGCTAATTAAAAATTTAAATATGCCCCATACATATAAAAAAATACTAAGGGGTAGGAGGCCCATAGAAATTGCAACAAAACAATACGCTAATTTATCCATGCATCTACAACATTATAAATTCTTGAATGCATACAAAACCAACAAAACATAACACACCATTCGAATATCATTTACAAAACAAAATAATCATAAATAACACAACAAAAAAACTTGTTTGTTTATAAATATAACCAACTTGCTACATACAAAGGATGAACCTCCCAACCATAGGAACCGTTGCTCCAAATATCAACAGCAGGCCACCCTTGAACCGAGGCTATGAGTCCACAAGGAGATATATCCCTATTTTTGCCCACTATCCACACTCAAACAATCCAAACCCATGCTCTACACCTACAATAGTTCCATTCCACCAGCTCTTTCTTCCCCACAACCTACACAACCCAAGGAATGTGCCCCCTTCACTGCTCACAGTTCCTCATGCAATACCATTCATTTATCATGGCTTCCAGTGCTCTTGGTTTGCCAGGAATATCTTAGCTAGGGACTTTAGGAACTCTTAGTTGTTTTAGGAGTGCTCAAGGCACCCTACGTCTATTGAGCCATTTCCTCAATGGGAAACACACTACTGGATTACAACCTATTTTACAGGAACATATGCCTCATTTATAACATAACACACAACCAAATCATGGCTACCTTCAAGCATATCATGGCCGGTTCTCTTTTCAACACTCAACTCTCCTTTTGCCGCCCAAAATCTTCATGTAAAAATGATCCCTCTTCTGCATATGAATTTCCTTCTCTTTCCCTTGCTTACTTGACTCTCACTCTTCCCAAATATGATTGTACTTCAACCCATTCTCTCCAATAACTATGGGATGTGACCACTCACACCCACCCTCTTACATGAGTTTAATGACTGGCCTTGGGGACACTCAAAAACAAAATAAAAGGTTTACATAATGACAATAATTTCAGGAATGTGGGTTGGATTAATACCCATGCGTAATTCCCCCTTGGACCCCTCTCTCCCATGGAATCATATCCCCCCATCGTTTTCATCCTTCTCGTAATGCAACCAACTATTATTACCTTTATTAATTAATTCAATGTTCATAATATACAATTTGTCCCCTGCCCATATTAATCAATATGGGCTCTTTTCCCCAATCATGGATTAAAACTAGGGATGTTATAGAATGTATTTGGGTATTTGGAGGAGGTTATCCTATTCTTTAAGGAGTTATTGTGTAAGTCATCTCTCTTATCTATATCGGAGTTGTTTTGCATGCTCACATTGGTGTACATGGTGTGTACTTTTGGTTTATTATGATATTTTAAGGTTTTGAATCATGACACCCTCTCACTTTTCTGCACGTGTGGTATCATAGTCCATTTTAGGTGCTCTTACCTCAATCAATCTTGGTATTTGATTGACTTTGTAACAATAAAATATTAACACACATTCAATATGTTCTAGCCACCATGGAATTTCATCTTCATGGTGTTAATTAAAACATGGTAATAAAATATCCATGCTGAAAACATTTAAAAAGATATTTAATTAAAAAATATTCAAGAGGGTCAAATCGAGATATTACACCTTTGTTACCAGAATCATTTTGCAATGGATTGGCCTTTGAAGAAAAAGTTGGAAGATTTGGAAGAATTCCAAGTGCAACCAACTATAAAGGTACATCCAACAACCTTGGGAGAAATCCAAGTGCAACAAACTTCAAAGACAACATTGGAGGTTCTCGGTTCCTTGAAAATAGGTTTAGGTAAGTTTGGAGCAAGAAGCCAAGAACAAAAATGAGCTAAGGAAAATACCATAGTGAATATTGGGAAACACATTGTTGCAATTTTTGGAGGGGGCCTTGGAAACCACTTGCCATCTTCCATTCACCGATCAAATCCACATGTGGCTTGCTACCTAGGAGAAGGTAGTGGAACCTAAGGTGCTTGTAAGGGTGCCAAGTTTAGTGAATGGATAGATAGAGGAGTAATCTTTTTGTCATAATGATGAAACTTTCAATTGTAGCAGGTCATCCTCTTCTCCACATCAATGATGGTTTAGGAAATTTGTTGTCCAAGAAGTAAGACAATGAGAAAGGAGGCACTAGTGCACAAGAGCCTTGAATAACTTGTTGAGTTGCAGGAGGAAACTTGACATAATTGAGGAAGAGGTGAAGACCTTTCCTTGTGAAATAGTGATGATAGTGCCAAAGCAACAAACACCTTCTTGGAGGACTAGGGCAGTTCAATTATAAGTGGACAGATGGAGATAGAAAAATAGTCGACCAAGAAATGTGTACATTTGACTTTGATGATTCAAATAGGAACACAAACCAAGTTGGTAAGGAAGGTTCTCACCCACCTTTGTATATGGGGACCTAGGACAAGGAAAAGAACTCCTTGGGAAATTTGAGGATGACTTCCAAGATGACCCGAAGATCATGAGATCGTTGATTGAAGGTGATAGAAGTATTGGTGCATATGCGCCTCTCTTAAGAAAAAGGTATGTAAGTACACTTATCTGACTTAGGGGACTTCAGACATATTGTTCAAGTGTTTGAAGGAAATGGATGTGATGACCATGTGCCACCCTCTTCTTGACTATAGATCTTAGCACGATATGTTTCCTAAAAGTTGGCAGTGGAACCTAAGGGCACCAAGAAAAGGTGCCAAGTCCAGTGAAAGAGTTAGAGTGTTGGGTAACAAGAGGTGACTTGATAGTTTGGTGGTAAAGGTGGTGACCTTGCTTGGTCCAATAAATTTGTTTAGACAGATTGAAGTGCACGAAGAAATGATCATATTGGGCATGAATAAGTGCATTCCCATGGTTTGGGCATGATAGTTTGATTGACCACCTAACTATTTCAAGGCATGGATAGTTCAATGTATGAAAGCATGCAAGTGTATTGATGCATTATTAGGGTGGGTGCAACAACACTTGGAATTTTTTATGATCTTCTTGTAGAAGCTTGGATTGTAGCAAAAATAGGAAACTACATCAATGTTGGAATTATATTATAGCCGCAGTAGAAGGAAGCAATAGCAACAAAGAATTCCAAGAGGCATTGTCGACAGAAGTTGGGAAAAGGCACTTGTTCAAAGGAATAATTGGATAGTGGGAAATAACATAAAAATTCTAGCATGGACAATGAATATCAGTTGGAGGAGTCAATTGTAAATTGATGCGTGGGTCTGAGAAGCAAACTTAGAGTGTAGCAAGTTCTTGAGGATGTTTCTAAGGATGGAAATGAATATTGGTGGGGGAGGTTGTAAGGCTCTAGCCTTGAATGGCTTCAAGATCCTCCACTGCATGATCACCTTGGTCGTCATTGACTGAAAAGGATGGACATGATGGAAGATCGATGGCTAGAAGAGTCAGTTTTGGAGTGCCTTGGAGTGTTCCCAAGGTGTACCATGGAAATTTCAAGCATCCTTTCTCAAATTGGGTGTGCCACAAACCTTGGCAGCTTGCACTAGTTGGACGCACCAAGAGAATCTTGGAAGGGAACTTGAAAATGAAAGGAAAATAGGGTTCTCATGGGAAACCTTGCTCGTAGACATTCACTATGCATGGAAGACAATATTAGCATGGAGAGCTTGATTGGTTTGGGTGCTTGGACTACATGAGGATTGAAGGAGTTGGGTGGCCCACACTTGGGGGTTGCGATGGATGAAAAAAATACCTTTAGGAGTGTCGAGTGAAATATATGCTATATATTTTGACATTAATTTGTAAAACTAGGGCTTGTAGGCTTCGAGGTGCCAACATTATATGTTCATTTATAGAGCTCTAATCTATCCTAGTCAATCTAATGCCAATAAAATCAAATAATGAAGAGCTTTACTTTAAATTTATAGAGTAATCTACAACTATGAATGGTGAGCTCATTATTCTAAGTAATCAAATCTTGAACAAGAACAAGCTATCTTTCTTTAAAAACAATCTCTGATTATGGACAATGAACTAATCAAAGCAAAATATCCTTTTTCAAAATCAATCTATGATTATGGGTAGTGAATTTGTAAAGCAAACTATCTCTTAAAAGCAATTCTTTATCATACTTATTCAAAGAAATCTATTCTTTAAATACTTATTCAAAGACTCACAATTATATTTATCCTCTGAGGAATGAACCCTATCTTTATACTGATCTCACCGACTAAAAATGAACAACATCATGATAACATTTAAATTAAAAATGAACAACATCATGATCTTCTAATTAACAAAGCGTATAAACATTGTGCAATAGAGATTAAAAATCAACTATTATCCTATCACTCTGATGCTGGAAAATACTCTATACGGAATTAATAATTCATGCAAGCCTACAAACTTATAACTGGTACTAATTAAAAATCATAACTAGGATATAATTAAAAATCAACTATGATCCTAACATTCTAATGTTGAAAATAAGGTGAACAATTTATGTAAATCTACGAGAAGTAATTGACCTAAATAAATTGGCTAAGAGAAACTTTGCATAAGTAACCACACTGTGGAATGATTTACAATTTTATAAACAAAAACAGAGAGCTATGATAGCATAAGTAAGAAACTTATAAAAAAATGAGTTGTAGCCTTCATAACAAAGTGTTTAATATCATAATATAAACAAGTAAGTATGGACGACTATGAGAAACTTGCATGTTAGAAAAGATATACACAATGATCGATTTAAACAAGTAACTGGAAACTAGAAAGTTATGAAAGACAAATACAAAGATGCAAATATACAATGATATGCACAAGCTACCTAAACCACTAGTGCCCCCCCCAGAAGGTCGTGGCACTACTTCAATGGAAAAATACAGTCACAAAATTAACACAACATTGATATTAATCGCCAAACAGAGTTTACAACAAAATCGAGATAATGTTTGTATGTTTATATAAAATCGTGTCTCTTCATGGCATAAACAACAAGTATTTATAGAGTTTATATAGAGCTTGAGAGGTCGACCACTGAAAGGGTTGACACTCTCTAAAAACAAAAATTCATTAAATTACATTAACAAAATGCATCTCCTCCAACAGCCTTGTGCGCTCAAAATAGTGACCGTTGCAACTACCCAAGTCTGAATGCGACGAGTTCCATAGATGGAGGGTGTGAGTGGGCACAAAAACCATGTTTCCAATTCGTCCATAGAAGCTCGTCGATATGTTAACTGCCAACTCCACTACGCTCCGAGTGCCAGATCGAGTGCCAGATAGAGTGCCGGATGGAAGTCTGGACTCTAGATCGAGGACCAAGAACTACTCTCAATCCATCCATAATTTCAGGAAATAGTCCTCCGGGGACCTAATTGGGCATATTAGGCACAAAAACCATGTGCCATATTTTTCTGATTCAAATTCATCCTCCCACAATTTGAGCTCGAATTTTAATACCTGGAAAAGGGACGGATGGAGGTTCGGATGAAGGTCTGGATGGAGGTCCGGACGAAGGACTGGATGGAGGGTTGGATCACGTTTTTGGCCTGTTGCAAGAAAATGAGAGATGTTAGGAAATCATAATCACACAATGGAAGATAAATTAACATAAAATCATTACAAAACATCGATTACACATACCTCATGTTGTTCCATGGTGATATGATGCACAAAACCTGATAATACCTTTAAAAAGAGATAAATAAAAGCATAGAGCATATAACTTCCATATGCAAAAGAGATTTGGGCATCAGAAAAAAAGGAAAAACACAGAGTCATAAAGAAGCAAATATTCATGGAGTGAAAACTTAGTATGCAATCATTGGGCACACATCCACTAGATCCACTTAGGCACATTACCGAGCACACTTGGGTGTAGTCGGGTGGATTCGAATGGACTTGGGTGCAACTGGGAAAATTTGGACAAACTTGGGTGCAGTTGAGCGGTGTCAAATAGAGTTGGGCATGGTTGGGTGGAATTGGATGCACTTGGGCACAATTGGATGAACTAGGTAGACTTCGACAGAATTGGACAACTTTGGTGTACTTGGTCAAACTAGGTGAACTTGGATGGACTTAGATGGATTGGGACAACTTGGGTCAACTTGAGACGACTTGGGTGAACTATTGGGCACACTTGTTGGACATGGATGGTCTATAGATAAGTCACTGAAGGGAAGCAAGTTGACAGAAAACACTTGGGTCCACCTTAGAATGAAGGGGCTTGTAAGTGCAAGACAAGTTTCATATAAAGGGAGGATGCCTCAAAGTGCTAAGGCAAGAAGTGATTGGTCATTCACCAAGAGTGTAAAGGAGCTCTATGATTGTGTTCATTTTAGGGTTAGGAACAATCGATTGAATTGCATTGGCTAAGTGAGAAGAAGAAGAAGATAGGACCAGTAGGAAGTACACTTGTGATTGCTTCAGGGATTGAATGGTGCAATTATATTAGGTAGTAGGAAGAAGGCTATTTGTCTTAGATTCACTGTACATATGTAATAGACTTGTAGGTAGGTGGTTGCAACTCCCTTGTTGTATATTGGTAACATTCTTCATCTAAATAAACTTAAGGCACTTGCCTTGGGTGCCACATATACATGTTTGTTGTGGACTCTTTATGATTGTTGGATGTTATTATTCCTTGCTTTTATTTGTGTTGGCTAAGTCTTGAGATATTGGCTAAGTGTTAAAGTATTGTTGGGATTTTTTAAAGGATGAAGTTGGACATGTGCCTATTGATCAATGAACTTGGTCGAGTAAGACTTAGTTACATTTGACAGAATGTAGCTTAAGGAAAATTTGTGGGTCTAGTTGTAGTATAGTTGTAGTATGTGTAGGCTAGTCAAGCCCCTACAACTAAAGTGAGGAAATGCCACACAACCTCATGTGCTAAAACATAATCGAGAGTGTTGGATCATAACACTAACTTACATTAGTTTATACCTAGCTTAGACTCCTAGATCTTGGTTAATACATTCATTTACACTTTATTTCACCTAATTTGGCCACATAGAGAAGAAGGGCGCCTCATCCCTAGATTTTAGGGAAAACTGTTAATTTTAGATCAAGACTCAACTCCCGATTCTTGATTTTCTTGATTTATTCATGATTTATTCCAACTCCCCCATGAAAAAAATCATATATTATTGGGAAATGCGCACCTCCTCTTTGAGTGAGAGATGTATTCCTTAATTCATGATTTATCCGTTACTATTATTAGTAACTACTATTTTGGGTCAGTTAAGTGAGTTGGAACTGCTTCTCTTGTCAGTTAAGTGAGCTTAAGTGAGATAATGCGCATCACTTGACTCTTGTGGACATTAATGAGTGTGTGACATGTATATTTAGTGGTCTAGGTTGAACTATGTGGTCTCCCTTAGCTTATGACACCTATTTTAGCTATTTTTAGCTTTTTTTGACTAGAATTTCTATGTTGGAAATTCTATATTCACCTCCTCTCTTCTTTTTGAGGAAGGTTGCTCATGTATATTCATTTTTTATTAATATAATTCTATGATTTATGGAGAAAAAAATTTCTCTCATCTCTTGAATATCAGCAAATTGTTTGTGTTCAATTTAACTAGAATTCTAGATCTATCGGGGTTTCTGCAAGAATTCTACATGGTATCAGAGCTAGATTGAATCTAGTGGATTGTACACAGTTTTATTTGCAGGTATAGATCATCAGGAGGTGAATCAAACAGCAATGGATCATCTCTCTTAGCCCACAAAACTCATTCTAAATCCTTTCAATTACTTCGAATGGAAGACAAAGATCTCTCTGCTCCTCTGAAGCAAAGGGCTTTACCGGGTAACAATGGGAATGGAGAAAGAACCAATTGCTGCAGCGGAGAAGATAAAGTATTTCAATAAATTAGATGAAGCAATTGGGATGATATGCCTATCAATTTCCAGAGATCTCCTCTTTCATGTCAGTAGAGCCACTACTCCAGATGTGGTTTGGACCACATTGGAAGGACTATTTGGCAAGCAGGATGCAATGAGAGTGCATCAACTGGAGAATGAACTCATATCCCTAAGTCCAATTCATTTCAGTAACCTGAAATAATTATTCACCAATTTCAAATCCATCCTCATTGAAATTAATGCATGTGGAGTCACGAAAGAGGAAGAACAACTCATCCTTTCAATTCTCTCGAAATTAGGGCCTGAATATTCCGTATTTCTGTCATCTTTTCAAGCATCTAAATTGACTCAGGAAAAATGGAAAATGCCTCCATTGAATGATTTCATTGCAGCATTGACTCAAGAGAAAGCTAAGTTAGTCCAAATGGGTTCCATCAAGCATTCCAAGAACCAAGCACTTGTGGCTACTAATGCTCCAAAGAGCAGTGGAAAAGACAAGAAAAAAGGAACAGATAAATTTCCTGAATCGAAGAAGGAGAGATCCGCACAATCTTCAGATAAATCTTCTGAGCCTAAGGATAAGAAGAAGAAGGAAAGAGCACTTTGTAGCTATTTTTCCAAATGTTTTCATCCCAAAGAAAATTGCATGAGGAAGACTATCGATGAGATGGCTAAACAATTGCAGCAACACAATCTCATGGTGCCCGAAAATGCAAAGAAGAAAGATGATAACAGAACAAGAGGGAGAGCACGAGATGGTCATGCTTTAATGGCTGTCACATCCACTCCATCATATTGGATCCTTGATTCAGGTGCATCAAACCATATGTCTGCATCAAAAGATGAATTTTCCTCCATCGAAGAAATCACCAGATCCCCAATTTACTTGGGAGATGCCACACCCGCAAAGGTGTGTGGAGAAGGAATTGTTGATCTTGAAGGGGGATGCTTCAAAAATGTGCTTCATGTTCCCTTGCTGTCCGAAAATCTTCTCTCGATATATCATATCACTCATTCCGGATCTGGAAGGAAGGTGGAGTTCACTCCGGACTCCGCAGTGATTACCGACATTTCCACAGGCTCACAGCTTGCACATGGAATTGCAGATCACGGTTCTCGTTTGTATTTCTTCTCCCACTTTGTTCCTAAATCTATTAGCACTGTATTTCTGTCACAATATAATGATATCATAAGGTTATGGCATGAAATATTTGTCCATCTAAACTATAAGAACTTGCATCAACTCAGCAAGGAAAACATGGTAGAAGGATTGCCAACTATTAAATTCACAAGCAATGTATGTCAAGGATGCATTCTTGGCAAGCCTCTAGAGAAAAAGTTTGACAAAGGGAAGGAACAGAGAGCTTCTTCACCTCTTGGGATGATTCATAGTGACATCACAGGCCCATTCCTGCAGCCTTCAATCAATAAGGCTCGATATTTACTCACCTTCATAGATGATTTCTCTCGCCTTACTTGGGCATTTTTTTTGAAATTAAAATCGGAAGTATTTGAATGCCTTATAGAATTTAAAGCACTTGCTGAGAATGAGTCCGGGTGTAAGATTAAGATACTCCGTACTGATAATGGGGGGGATTATGTCAACAAATATTTGCAGCAACTTTGTATTGATGCAGGTATACAACTACAACACACAGTGCCATATACACCACAACAGAATGGTGTTGCAGAGAGGAAAAAGCGGTCCTTAAAAGAGATGGAAAATTGTATGCTACATTCGAAATCATTAGCTCCCAAGATATGGGATGAAGCTATTAATTGTGCAGCATACATTTAGAACTGATTTCCTCAAAAATCACTCAAAGGCACCACTCCTTTTGAATGTTGGACCGGTAAGAAACCGAAAGTGTCGCACTTTCGTATTTTTGGTTCACGAGCATGGGCTCACATTCCGACATATAAGAGGAAGGCTTTGGAGCCTCAAAGTGTTGAATGAATATTTGTTGGATATCCTGAAGGTGTCAAAGGATATATATTTCTGGACTCTCACACTGAAAATTTCTTTCTAGCTCGAAGTGTGAAGTTTGAAGAAGAATCACTGCATCATTTTTCAGAAGACCCTGCTGAGGAACATCTTGTTGTCACTGATGAGGAGGAGTCAGAAACTTCTTTGAGCACTTTAGAGTAGCCATCAGAGCAGCCTTTTGGGTCTGATATAGAGGATGAGGAGCAGGTCATGGCTTCTCCAACTTAGTTGCCAGCTTGGGTAGAGAAAACCTTGCAAGATGTGGGTGAACTAGTCGGTGATCTTGCAGATACAAGAAGAACTAGATCACAGTGTTTTGGGGCTCCTCAAGCCTTGGCTGCCATAGAACCTATGCAGCCGTCGTAACGNCATAGAACCTTTGCTACCCATACATTTCTATATGTCACTTTGTTCAGATCCAAAGTCACACTCTGAGGCTGCTGGAAACCCACTCTGGGAGGCATCCATGGATGAAGAGTACTCTGCTCTTATGGACAACAACACATGGGACTTGGTTCCACTTCCGAAAGGAAGAAAGCTTGTTCGATGTCGATGGATATATAAAAAAAATATTGCTGCAGATGGTGAGATCAGAAATTACAAAGCTCAACTTGTCGCAAAAGGATACTCACAGGTACATGGCATAGACTACAAAGAGACATTTGCACCTGTTGCAAAAATGGACTCCATTTGACTAGTTTTGGCCATTGTCGCTTCTCACAGATGGGAAGTTCATCACATGCATTACATCCACAAGATGATCCCTGATAGAGTCATTTCACTGTAGTACTTCCCCACAGAGCAGCAAGTTGCAGACATCTTCACCAAGTCCTTCACTAAAAAGAAATTTTCAGAACTGAGAGCTATGATTGGAGTGGTGGAGACAACTGAGTAGGTCACTTTTGGCCACTCA
>JASDQU010503899.1:52047-66567 GCA_032191745.1 Picea mariana
ATCTATTGTGTATTCATCATTTGTGGTGATTATATTTGTAGATCTATTCAGGTTCTTAACAAGTGGTATCAGAGCAAGTGGTATCTTCCACGAGGAGTTCACATGATCACTTGGACATGGGACCTGGGCTTACAATGGTGGTTGGACTACTTCAGCATGGTGGATTTCCTTTCTACATGGGACCTTGGTTCTCCAGTCTTCTTCAGCATTATGTTCCACAATTATCCATGGGACCCTGGTATATGGTTGTACATCAAGCGTTGAGGACAACGGTTTCATAAGGGGGATGGAATGTAAGGTAGCTAGAGAGGTAGTGGGGGGGCCCAGAGGGCCCATAGTGATAATAGTTGAGGCAATTCAATGTAAGGTGGACTAGGTCCACTATATTATTAAATAAGGCCCACTATGGTAGTTAGATATAATAAATGGGTAGTTAGATATAATAAATGTAAGAGGAATTCTTAGAAGGTTCTACTTCTAGAAGATTCCTCCTCTACAATGTTCTTAGGTGATGGTATCACTATATAAATAGGGTCAAGCAATGTAATAGGATCCATTGTATGGTGTTTCCCTACCTCAAGGGTTTGGTAATAATATAGTGTGGTTTCTTCTATCTTGCTTTGAGGATCTATTGTGTATTCAACATTTGTGGTGATTATATTTGTAGATCTATTCAGGTTCTTAACACATTTACACAATGCATCCTTGCATTTCATATGGAATACCACATATCTATGTCATGTATTCAACCATGGCGAGTTGGAAGGTTTGGCCAACGTCTCAACACATTATTAAAATTATTCCCCATTTACTTGCCCGACTATTTGGATACCTTTCTCTTCAACCCATACACAACACTCGGAATGTAATTTTCTTAGTGTTATCTCGTGTTGACAAAGAGGTTGCAATCCAAACATCGCTTATATAGGGAAAACCATTATGCACTTGGATGGCGCTATAGCCCTTCCATATCCAACCAAATCATGGCCTCACACATGACTATTTATGATGGAATTCATTGCTACAACATGAGTAATGTCTCCTAACTTAATTTGGTTATGATATCATAACCAACGTAACAAAATATGTGATTATATTTATCATATAAATGAATTGGAGCATCGATAAGTGTTAAGGCTCTCTTCCTTTAAATCAATCTCAAATAGTGCAAATGTAGTTGAGGGAATTCTTACCTCAATTCCCTTCAACATTTATACATCATAAACAACCCCAATTGCATACATGCATGACTATTATTACACTAATTGGTGCTACCGCCTCAGCTGATAATTTGTAGAAGCTTACAAGATCCCTTCATTAACCTCTTGATCATCATTTTTCCATCCCCATTTTCTTCATACAAATGATTTTCATATGCAACAACATCATCAACATCTTCAACCATGCTATAACTAATTTCCTAGATACACAATCCATCATTAGTCTTTTTCAAATATCACAACATCATAAATTCATGTATATATATCAACAGACCAGTCTTAGTTTACAAGCATGCCATAGGCATGTTCAATCGTGTCCATGTATTCAAACACACATCAATATTCATTAAACATAAATCTTATCATGTCCACTTCATGCACATGCATTCTATGTTTATCATATGCATCATGCATCACTTCTTTCGTGCACTCCAATGAATATTTGTTTCAACTTATTTATTTATTTTTGTTGTTGTTGTTGTTGTAGATGGTCGTCCTTGAATTTCTGTAGATCCTTGTTGCTTGACACTAACATTTTTCTCATCTACACACCAGTGATAATAGAGGTATCTTCCTTGCCTCTACTTTCTACTCAAGATTGTTACCATTAATAGTTTCTTCAACATGCGTAGCCTTCCACACATGTACGTTTTTAGAATGTAATTCATGATTCTTGGCGTAATAGAAATAAATCCTCTACAATCCACTATTTATATTTCAAAAACCATCAAATCATGGATCTAACCTTTCAAAAGGGTTTTTATGTAGTCCCTTCCTCATGGGACTATCTGAATAGGCAAATTCATGTTGCACCTCTAACATCTGTTGAAAACATCTCCACTCATGAGTGGACAACAACTTATCTTTCAGTTGTCCATAATCTATACATGCATGCATGTTAATGCAAATTTAACATTAGTATTCCATATGGTAGTCCACCATTTTTACTATTTAGCATGAGACTTCAAGGCATAAACAAAAACATGTTTTCCTCTTCCATCATGCACACCAATGCTTATCTATTTAAATTTTATTTATGTTGTTTAAATGTTGCAACTTCTTGTTGATCTACTCTTGTTGAGAACCCCTAGCCAAGCGCACTTGGTTGACTTGCATCTCTAGCCAATCTGTCCACTAGTGCTACCATATCATAGTTTCTTCCATTATGCAAAGAATTATGTTCTACAACATTACACTTCCCTCTGAAGCTCTGACACTTATACCATGCTTCCAAAATGCACTTATGATAACAACAGTGGAGGTACTACTCCACATATGCATAGTTTATATTAGGAGGTGATGCACCTTACCTTCATAATGAATTGTGTCCTCTTTATTAGACTAACACCTTGGATTCCCAAACTCTCAGGGTTACACCCGGATTCATCTCTTAACATTGCTCATGCATCATCATAAATTGTGGATGGGCTTTCCTACCTAGCATCCACCTTTGATATGCACATTTGCGATCAAAAACTATTTTAATCTATTTATTTTAATTTCTTTATTTATCCAAATAAAACTTCACTAGAGGCCTTCCAAACTTCTTACTGCACCAAGAAGTCTGATCCTTGCAACTTCCTAAAGAAACCAATGCACATTTTTGAAGAATTGTCCCTGCCTTTTTCTTCATACCTATAGATTTCTCTTGCATCTTCCACACACACACACACACACACAGTGGATGGGCTTTCCTACCTAGCATCCACCTTTGATATGCACATTTGCGATCAAAAACTATTTTAATTTCCTTATTTATCCAAATAAAACTTCACTAGAGGCCTTCCAAACTTCTTACTGCACCAAGAAGTCTGATCCTTGCAACTTCCTAAAGAAACCAATGCACATTTTTGAAGAATTGTTCCTACCTTTTTCTTCATACCTGTAGATTTCTCTTGCATCTTCCACACACACACACACACACACATATAAACCTTGTATGTTCCATAAGTAACCTTAAATTTATAAGTATTTTTCATACAACCACAATTGTTAGCCAAATACTATAGTTTACAATTCTGGAAACATATGTACAATTTTTCCCTTTAGGGTCAACAATCATCTTCCTTCCAATTCCTTGTGAGTTTAGCTATTAAAATTAAAATTATGGGTGGATATTTCGATTCTTCTATCCAATATATTTCCAATGACTACTTTCTTTCCCAAATATGATATTTGAGCTAAAAGTTATGGCTTCCTGAAAAAGCCATTTTCACCCCATTTATGCACTTTCTCCACTGGTGTAATTTTATTGAAAGGCCAACTTTGGTCAATTGTAAAAGAAAAATATTCCAGGAACCAGGGAAAATTTTGTATGAGACATAGATAAGAAATATGACAAGGAATTAATAAAAACTCTCATATTGACAATATGATGTTCCAGTAAAAAACTACTTCAATATGGAAATGACAACTTTATCCTTTTTCACCACTTATCCTAGACATACTTTTTCTCCAAACTAGTTATCTCCTAAACTATGCACTTCTGGAAAATTTTTACTAAAAGAAAGTTGTTTGTCTTGATGAGTATATAAAATGTCGAGAAAATACATGTTTCTAATTTTACCATCTGGGGACCCTTTTCCTCTTCTGAAAATCCGAAAATTCCCCCAGAATTGGCCCCAAATAGTGGATTTTTCCCTATTTCAACATCCCCATTCCAAACCCCTTAGAATTTATTCAATTCCTTCATGGGTTATTTAGTGTTTTCCCTTTGGACCCCCTCCAAGAATTTTATCTTAATCTGGACCTCTGCCAATGATATGGACCTAGATAATTAAAAACTACTATTTTGAAATTTCCAACAAATCTAAGCAAAAAAATGGGCAGTGGTCCTCTCTGTCTCTTTCGTATATCTCCTCTCTGCAGAAAAAACCCAAAAGTTTCATTTCAATTTGACCTAGTCTACTCCAGTTATGGACAAAATAATAAAATGTTTTTTTTTTTTTTTTTTAAACTGAAGCATAGTCTTGCCTACATGGAAATCTGTTGTCGTGGTTGATGACTTGGTAGTGACATGGCGTTGACATGGCATAGAAAAATGACCCACCGAGGACCTCTTCCCTTGCTTCTACATCTATACACATTTAATCCCAAGTATCGGGCCCACTGGGGTACTGACCTCAACTTCTAAACACTCCTGTGATCCGAAGATGGTCCAATCTGACCACCGACCCACCAGGGCACCAATCCATTGGGATACCTCCCATACTTCAAATCACGGAGCTTCATTTTGATCCCAGTTCGATCCAATAGACCACCGGGAATACTATTCCATCGGTCTACCAGGCCATCAACCCATTGAGACACATCTTGAACCAACTCCGACCTAATCCAATCCACCGACCCACCAAGCACCCTTCTATACACCAACTTCACGACTAATTCCATACTAGCCCACTGGCCTACTAGGAAACTGACCCACTAGCCTTCTGAGAGATCGACCCACCGACCTTCAGAGACACCGACCCACTGACCCATCGAGCCTTTGGCTCCATGCTACAACTTCACAAACCACACCCCACCTGATCTAGGTGGATATTCGTGGCCACCCACCTCATTCAACTAGCTCCTATTGACATGTTTTAGTTCAACACGTTCTTCTATAATTATTTGTAATTGTGGGTTCTACACTTCTAGGACTGTTTGAATCCCTACACATATTCCATGTGGATATTGGTGGATTCCCACCTAATCCAACTGGCTTATTTTGGAAGTTTTCATGTCAGTACATCTTTATGTACTTCTAGGGCCATTTTGGGGGCCCAAACAATGTTTTTTTGTATTGCCATAGTCAAACTATAGACGGAGTTAAATTTTGATGGAACAATGTGTAGTTCTCAAAAATACCTTTCCAACAGGCTATCACACGCCTAAAATGGAGGTTGTATGCAAACGTTACGACCTCGGGAAGTTTAGGTACTAACTTACCCATCGGGGCCCACATAAATTTTGGTGTTTCATCTCCTAGGGTTAGGTTTTTGGATGTATAGGGTTTTGGCATTCATGAGTAATGTTAAAAAGAACTCTGGAGCCTCATTGTAATCATTCTACTCAGACAGATGCACATAGCAGCCACATCTCTTCTCAAAGATAGCTACCACCATTCGAGCAAGTTGTTTTCAGTTCTGCAGTTTTACAGTTTCAACCTATTTTATTTATTCAATAGCAGTTATTTTTCATTGTATATATGTTGTTGTTCTCTATATCTCTGTGTGATTGTATTCAATATGTTATTCATTTCGTTCTTCTCACAAATCCGGATCACCACCGGGCCACCTGCACACACCTCCAACCAAATAACTATGATCTGACGTCGAGTCACCGACCCAACGCACACAACTTCAACCAAATGGAACCGAAATCGGTCCACTAAATCATTGTCCCACCGGGGCACTATGACACCAAGCACCATGCACAACTTCTATCCAAATAACTCTGATCCGATCCAACGACCCACTGGGCACTTATCCAAAAGTATATGTTGTGCACGGGCTCCACGACTCTCCATGCTTCACGCACAAGTAACCAAGGTTCAAATATTAATTAAAAATAGTTCGCATGAACCCCTTCCCATGCATATGGGATAAATAGAAATAAAAACCGCAAATCAACGACCATGGATCCACACAGAGCTAGATCAATGGGTTTTTAGCATCGATCTTCTAGGGGGCATAAATTTCGATCCGATTGTCTAAATTGAGCAAGTAATGAATCATTGGAAATCTAGGGCCATGGAGAATTACTGGAACATGGTTTCCATGGCTATAATGTCAATGTTAAACTGCAATTTCTCCCCTCTGACGTTGTCTTGTAGTAATTAGTTTACTTCATTGAATAATTTCTAGGTGAAGTTCCATTCGATAACATACTAAGATCAACAACCTATTAGTTCCTTTCCCTCTGGAAACTTAGTCTGAATCCTTGGTTATGAGGAAAATCGAATGGATCTCCGAGCACAATAATTTTATCTTGTTCTCATAGTGCATTATCATTTGAATTTATAAGAAATTTTATGTGAGAATTGTGACTCTCATAAAATAATCCAATAATTTGTCATTTCATCACAAGATAAGCAATTGGTGAGAGCCAAAGTTCAAAGGCCAATTGCTTAAAAATTGCCAAACTGCTTACAAACTAAATTTCAACATTCAATAGCTTCATACACCTCTCATACTGAAGTACAAAAATATAATTTTACTCAAGAACTTCTATCATGTAGCAATCCCCATGAAGGCTCGGTGTTGTAACCTACAACTCTGATACCATAATGTAACGTGCCCAACACCCATATTGAGTCCCGTCACTAAAAAATGGCTTGACCTGCTAATTAAAAATTTAAATATGCCCCATACATATAACAAAATACTAAGGGGTAGGAGGCCCATAGAAATTGCAACAAAACAATACGCTAATTTATCCATGCATCTACAACATTATAAATTCTTGAATGCATACAAACCCAACAAAACATAACACACCATTCGAATATCATTTACAAAACAAAATATTCATAGACAACACAACAAAAAAATTTGTTTGTTTATAAATATCATCAACTTGTTGCATACGAAGTATGAACCTCCCAACCATAGGAACCGTTTCTCCAAATCACAACAACAGGCCACCCTTGAACCGAGTCTATGAGTCCACAAGGAGATATATCCCTATTTTTTCCCATTGTCCACACTCAAACAATCCAAACCCATGCTCTACACCTACAATAGTTCCATTCCACCAGCTCTCTCTTCCCCACAACCTACACAACCCAAGGAATGTGCCCCCTTCACTGCTCACAGTTCCTCATGCAATACCATTCATTTATCATGGCTTCCAGTGCTCTTGGTTGGCCAGGAATATCTTAGCTAGGGACTTTAGGAAATCTTAGTTGTTTCAGGAGTGCACAAGGCACCCTACGTCTATTGAGCCATTCCCTCAATGGGAAACACACTACTGGATTACAATCTATTTTACAGGAATACATGCCTCATTTATAACATAAAACACAACCAAACCATGGCTACCTTCAAGCATATCATGGCCAGTTCTCTTTCCAACACTCAACTCTCCTTTTGCTGCCCAAAATCTTCATGTAAAAATTATCCCTCTTCTGCATACGAATTTCCTTCTCTTTCCCTTGCTTACTTGACTCTCACTCTTCCAAAATATGATTGTACTTCAACCCATTCTCTCCAATAACTATGGGATGTGACCACTCACACCCACCCTCTTACATGAGTTTAATGACTGGCCTTGGGGACACTCAAAAACAAAATAAAAGGTTTATATAATGATAATAATTTTAGGAATGTGGGTTGGATTAATACCCATGCGTAATTCCCCCTTGGACCCCTCTCTCTCATGGAATCATAGCCCCCCATCGTTTTCATCCTTCTCGTAATGCAACCAACTATTATTACCTTTATTAATTAATTCGATGTTCATAATATACAATTTGTCCCCCGCCCATATTAATCAATATGGGCTCTTTTCCCCAATCATGGATTAAAACTAGGGATGTTATAGAATGTATTTGGGTATTTGGAGGAGGTTATCCTATTCTTTAAGGAGTTATTGTGTAAGTCATCTCTCTTATCTATATTGGAGTTGTTTTGCATGCTCACATTGGTGTACATGGTGTGTACTTTTGGTTTATTATGACATTTTAAGGTTTTGAATCATGACCCCCTCTCACTTTTCTGCATGTGTGGTATCATAGTCCATTTTAGGTGCTCTTACCTCAATCAATCTTGGTATTTGATTGACTTTGTAACAATAAAATATTAACACACATTCAATATGTTCTAGCCACCATGGAATTTCATCTTCATGGTGTTAATTAAAACATGGTAATAAAATATGCATGCTGAAAACATTTAAAAAGATATTTAATTAAAAAATATTCAAGAGGGTCAAATCGAGATATTACACATTTGTTACCAGAATCATTTTGCAATGGATTGGCCTTTGAAGAAAAAGTTGGAAGATTTGGAAGAAGTCCAAGTGCAACCAACTATAAAGGTACATCCAACAACCTTGGGAGAAATCCAAGTGCAACAAACTTCAAAGACAACATTGGAGGTTTTCGGTGCCTTGAAAATAGGTTTAGGTAAGTTTGGAGCAAGAAGCCAAGAACAAAAATGAGCTAAGGAAAATACCATAGTGAATATTGGGAAAAACATTGTTGCAATTTTTGGAGGTGGCCTTGGAAACCACTTGCCATCTTCCATTGACTGATCAAATCCACCTGTGACTTTCTACCTAGGAGCAGGTAGTCGAACCTAAGGTGCTTGTAAGGGTGCCAAGTTTAGTGAATGGATAGATAGAGGAGTAATCTTTTTGTCATTGAAACTTTCAATTGTATCAGTTCATCCTCTTCTCTACATCAATGATGGTTTAGGAAATTTGTTGTCCAAGAAGTAAGACAATGAGAAAGGAGGCACTAGTGCACAAGAGCCTTGAATAACTTGTTGAGTTGCAGGAGGAAACTTGACATAATTGAGGAAGAGGTGAAGACCTTTCCTTGTGAAATAGTGATGATAGTGCCAAAGAAACAAACGCCTTCTTGGAGGAGTAGGGCAGTTCAATTATAAGTGGGCAGATGGAGATAGAAAAATAGTCGACCAAGAAATGTGTGCATTTGACTTTGATGATTCAAATAGGAACACAAACCAAGTTGGTAAGGAAGGTTCTCACCCACCTTTGTATATGGGGACCTAGGACAAGGAAAAGCACTCCTTGGGAAATTTGAGGATGACTTCCAAGATGACCCAAAGATCATGAGATTGTTGATTGAAGGTGATAGAAGTATTGGTGCATATGCGCCTCTCTTAAGAAAAAGGTATGTAAGTAAACTTATCTAACTTAGGGGACTTCAGACATATTGTTTGAGTGTTTGAAGGAAATGGATGTGATGACCATGTTCCACCCTCTTCTTGACTATATATATTAGCACGATATGTTTCCTAAAAGTTGGTAGTGGAACCTAAGGGCACCAAGAAAAGGTGCCAAGTCCAATGAAAGAGTTAGAGTGTTGGGTAACAAGAGGTGACTTGATAGTTTGGTGGTAAAGGTGGTGACCTTGCTTGGTCCAATAAATTTGTATAGACAGATTGAAGTGCATGAAGAAATGATCATATTGGGCATGAATAAGTGCATTCCCATGGTTTGGGCATGATAGTTGATTGACCACCTAACTATTTCAAGGCATGGATAATTCAACGTATGAAAGCATGCAAGTGTATTGATGCATTATTAGGTTGGGTGCAACAACACTTGGAATTTTTTATGATCTTCTTGATGAATCTTGGATTGTAGCAAAAATAGGAAACTACATCAATGTTGGAATTATATTATAGCCGCAGTAGAACGAAGCAATAGGAACAAAGAATTCCAAAAGGCATTGTCGACAAGAGTTGGGAAAAGGAACTTGTTCAAAGGAATAATTGGATAGTGGGAAATAACATAGAAATTTTAGCATGGACAATGAATATCAGTTGGAGGAGTCAATTGCAAATCAATGCGTGGGTCTGAGAAGCAAACTTAGAGTGTAGCAGGTTCTTGAGGATGTTTCTAAGGATGGAAATGAATATTGGTGGGGGAGGTTGTAAGGCCCTAGCCTTGAATGGCTTCGAGATCCTCCACTGCATGATCACCTTGGTTGTCATTGATTGAAAAGGATGGACATGATGGAAGATCGATGGCTAGAAGAGTCAGTTTTGGAGTGCCTTGGAGTGTTCCCAAGGTGTACCATGGAAATTTCAAGCATCCTTTCTCAAATTGGGTGTGCCACAAACCTTGGCAGTTTGCACTAGTTGGATGCACCAAGAGAATCTTGGAAGGGAACTTGAAAATGAAAGGCAAAGAGGGTTCTCATGGGAAACCTTGCTCGTAGAAATTCACTATGCATAGAAGACAATATTAGCATGGAGAGCTTGATTGGTTTGGGTGCTTGGACTACATGAGGATTGAAGGAGTTGGGTGGCCCACACTTGGGGGTTGTGACGGATGACAAAAATACCTTTAGGAGTGTCGAGTGAAATATATGCTATATATTTTGACATTAATTTGTAAACCTAGGGCTTGTAGGCTTCAAGGTGCCAACATTATATGTGCATTTCTAGAGCTCTAATCTATCCTAGTCAATCTAATGCCAATAAAATCAAATAATGAAGAGCTTTACTTTAAATTTATAGAGTAATCTACAACTATGAATGGTGAGCTCATTATTCTAAGTAATCAAATATTGAACAAGAACAAGATATCTTTCTTTAAAAACAATCTCTGATTATGGACAATGAACTAATCAAAGCAAAATATCTTTTTTCAAAATCAATCTATGATTATGGGTAGTGAATTTGTAAAGCAAACTATCTCTTAAAAGCAATTATTTATCATACTTATTAAAATAAATCTATTCTTTAAATAATTATTCAAAGACTCACAATTATATTAATCCTCTGAGGAATGAACCCTATCTTTATACTGATCTCACTGACTAAAAATGAACAACATCATGATAACATTTAAATTAAAAATGAACATCATGATCTTCTAATTAACAAAGCGTATAAACATTGTGCAACAAAGATTAAAAATCAACTATTATCCTATCACTCTGATGCTAGAAAATACTCTATACAGAATTAATAATTCATGCAAGCCTACAAACTTATAACTGGTACTAATTAAAAATCATAACTAGGATATAATTAAAAATCAACTCTGATCCTAGCATTCTAATGTTGAAAATAAGGTGAACAGTTTATGTAAATCTACAAGAAGTAATTGACCTAAATAAAGTGGCTAAGAGAAACTTTGCATAAGTAACCACACTGTGGAATGATTTCTAATTTTATAAACAGAAACAGAGAGCTATGATAGCATAAGTAAGCAACTTATAAAAAAATGAGTTGTAGCCTTCATAACAAAGTGTTTGATATCATAATATAAACAAGTAAGTATGGACGAATATGAGTGACTTGCATGCTAAAAAAGATATACACAGTGATCGATTTAAACAAGTAATTGGAAACTAGCGAGTTATGAAAGACAAATACAAAGATGCAAATATACAATGATATGCGCAAGCTGCCCAGACCACTAGTGGCCCCCCTAGAAGGTCGTGGCACTACTTCAATGGAAAAACACAGTCACAAAATTAACACAACATTGATATTAATCGCCAAACAGATTTTACAGCAAAATCGAGATAATGTTTGTATGTTTATATAAAATCGTGTCTCTTCGTGGCATAAACAACAAGTATTTATAGAGTTTATATAGAGCTTGAGAGGTTGACCACTGGAAGGGTTGACACTCTCTAAAAACAAAAATTCATTAAATTACATTAACAAAATGCATCTCCTCCAACAGCCTCGTGCACTCAAAATAGTGACCGTTGCAACTACCCAAGTCTGAATGCGATGAGTTCCATAGATGGAGGGTGTGAGTGGGCACAAAAACCATGTTTCCAATTCATCCATAGAAGCTCGTTGATATGTTAACTGCCAACTCCACTACACTCCGAGTGCCAGATCGAGTGTCAGATGGAGTGTCGGATAGAGTGCCGGATGGAAGTCTGGATTCTAGATCGAGGACCAAGAACTACTCTCAATCCATCCACAATTTCAGGAAATAGTCCCTTGGGGACCTAATTCGGCATATTAGGCACTAAAACCATGTGCCATATTTTTCTGATTAAAATTCATCCTCCCACAATTTGAGCTCGAATTTTACTACCTGGAAAAGGGACGGATGGAGGTCCGGACGAAGGTTTGGATGGAGGTCCAGACGAAGGATTGGATGGAGGGTTGGATCACGTTTTTGGCCTGTTGCAAGAAAATGAGAGATGTTAGGAAATCATAATCACACAATGGAAGATAAATTAACATAAAATCATTACAAAACATCGATTACACATACCTCATGTTGTTCCATGGCGAATTGATGCACAAAACCTGATAATACCTTTAAAAAGAGATAAATAAAAGCATAGAGCATATAACTTCCATATGCAAAAGAGATTTGGGCATCAGAAAAATAGGAAAAACACAGAGTCATAAAGAAGCAAGTATTCATGGAGTGAAAACTTAGGATGCAATCATTGGGTACACATCCACTAGATCCACTTGGGCACATTACCAATCACACTTGGGTGTAGTCGGGTGGATTCGAATGGACTTGGGTGCAACTGGGAAAATTTGGACAAACTTGGGTGCAGTTGAGCGATGTCAAATAGAGTTGGGCATGGTTGGGTGGAATTGGATGCACTTGGGCACAATTGGATGAACTAGGTAGACTTCAATAGACTTGGACGACTTTGGTGTACTTGGACAAACTAGGTGAAGTTGGATGGACTTAGATGGATTGGGCCAACTTGGGTCAACTTGGGACGACTTGGGTGCACTATTGGGCACACTTGTTGGACATGTATGGTCTATAGATAAGTCACCAAAGGGAAGCAAGTTGATAGAAAACAATTGGGTCCACCTTAGAATGAAGGGGCTTGTAAGTGCAAGACAAGTTTCATATAAAGGGAGGATGCCTGAAAGTGCTAAGGCAAGAAGTGATTGGTCATTCACCAAGAGTGTAAAGGAGCTCTATGATTGTGTTAATTTTAGGTTTAGGAACAATAGATTGAATTGCATTGGCTAAGTGAGAAGAAGAAGAAGATAGGACCGGTAGGAAGTACACTTGTGATTGCTTCAGGGATTGAATGGTGCAATTATATTAGGTAGTAGGAAGAAGGCTATTTGTCTTAGATTCATTGTACATATGTAATAGAGTTGCAGGCAAGTGGTTGCAACTCCCTTGTTGTATATCGATAACATTATTCATATAAATAAACTTAAGGCACTTGCCTTGGGTGCCACATATACATGTTTGTTGTGGACTCTTTATGATTGTTGGATATTATTGTTCCTTGCTAAGTCTTGAGATATTGGCTAAGTGTTAAAGTATTGTTGGGATTTTTTAAAGGATGAAGTTTGAAATGTGCCTATTGTTCAATGAACTTGGTCGAGTAAGACTTAGTTACATTTGACAGATTGTAGCTTAAGGAAAATTTGTGGGTCTATTTGTAGTATGTTGTAGTATGTGTAGGCTGGTTAAGCCCCTACAACTAAAGTGAGGAAATACCACACAACCTCATGTGCTAAAACATAATCGGGAGTGTTGGAGCATAACCCTAACTTACATTAGTTTATACCTATGTTAGACTCCTAGATCTTGGTTAATACATTCATTTACACTTTATTTCACCTAATTTGGCCACATAGAGAAGAAGGGCGCCGCATCCCTAGATTTTAGGGAAAACTGCTAATTTTAGATCAAGACTCAACTCCCGATTCTTGATTTTCTTGATTTATTCATGATTTGTTCCAACTCCCCCATGAAAAAACTCATCTATTATTGGGGAATGCGCACCTCCTCCTTGAGTGAGAGATTTATTCCTTAATTAATGATTTTTGTCGTTAATATTATTAGTAACTACTATTTTGGGTCAGTTAAGTGAGTTGGAACTGCTTCTCTTGTCAGTTAAGTGAGCTTAAGTGAGCTAATGCGCATCAATTGACTCTTGTGGACATTAATGAGTGTGTGACATGTATCTTTAGAGGTCTAGGTCGATCTATGTGGTCTCCCTTAGCTTATGACACCTATTTTAGCTATTTCTAGCTTTTTTTGACTAGAATTTCTATGTTGGAAATTCTATATATTCACCTCCTCTCTTCTTTTTGAGGACGGTTGCTCATGTATATTCATTTTTTATTAATATAATTCTTTGATTTATGGAGAAAAAGCTTTCTCTCATCTCTTGAATATCAACAAATTGTTTGTGTTCAATTTAACTAGAATTCTAGATCTATCAGGGTTTTTGCAAGAATTCTACATGGTATCAGAGCTAGATTGAATCTAGTGGATTGTACACAGTTTTATTTGCAGGTATAGATCATCAGGAGGTGAAGAAAGCATCAATGGATCATCTCTCTCAACCCACAAAACTCATTCTAAATCCTTTCAATTACTTCGAATGGAACACAAAGATCTCTCTGCTCCTCCGAAGCAAAGGGCTTTACCAAGTAACAATGGGAACGTGTTAAGCCCTAATATTGGCTCATTACCCATTAATTGGGGCATATTATATTATTGATTTTATTTTATTTATGTCGGCTTTAGGCCATTAGTTGTAGTTATACCTCCTAGTCTCCTATATATACCAAGGAGACATTTTCATTTTGAATCATCTTGTACTTGAACATTTAAGTGGGGTAAAAGGAGGTTGCCCCCTCGAAGAGGCTTA